>CM077155.1:121363574-121531917 GCA_039583875.1 Platanthera guangdongensis | reverse complement strand
CCTATCTCTGAGCTCAGGTCGAAGATAGTTGAGCTCAGATCGACGATCTCTGTTGCTGTATAATTCAAAATCGTCGCACTCGAGCTCAGTTCGCGTTAGTATGAGCTCAGTTCGACGATCTTTGCTGTATGAACACTTCAAGGATTTCAAGATTTTCAAATTCATGAACAGTTAAGGAGTTATCCAACAATTAATTCAGAAGATTTTCTAGCCGTTTTCATTTATTCTGGACCAAGTTTCAAGGGATTATCAAGGAATGTTTCTTTGAACTTTCCCCCAGAAGATAATTGCAATTAAGGAAGTCAATTAATGACAGGCCAATGGCTACTCTTGACAGAGGATGATTTTCTATTCAGAACCAGAGAAAAAAGAAAAATTTTTTTGATCTCTGATATCAAAATTCAGAACAGATAGCACAGATAAGCAGAACAAGAAGAACAAAAACAAAACATTCTCTATCTCAAAGAATTCATACAAGAACACACACCAAAGGAGATCAACAAATCTGAAATCTTCAGATCCCCTTTGATTCAAGTGTTCAAGGCCAACATCTTTCAAAGACTCCAGACACCTAACATCTCAGCTGTTGCTGAAATCATCATTTGCTGGAGATCAACTTCTGAAGGCCTATAACCCTAAAGCAAAGCTTCATTTCCTGAACATCTCAAGAACTCAGGGGGAGCTTTGACAACATCAAATCCACATAGTCTTATCAGCTGCTCTGAGAAAGAGAAGACTCCCATAACTCTCTCATCCCCATCTCTGTAAAGGGTTTTTCAAACTCCCTTCAAAAGTTTGTGCTTGGTTTTTGAGCACCTTGTCAAAGGTTCATTGGTGGCAAGACACCTGATCAAAAAATCTGATTTGGTTTTTGAGCACCTTATCAAAAGCTCATTTGTGCCCAGGACACCTGATCAACTCATCCTGCAGTGAATTCCTACCTAGGGTGGTAGAAGAGTGGATGTACCCAAGTTTAGGGGAACCAATATAGCTCCTTGTGTATTCTGGCTTGCTTGTCTTTAGTTTTTGTTTCTGGCTGTGATTGTTTTGTGATTAGTTATGATCTGTGATTAATTTCTTTTGTAGGTTATTTTGTGATTAGATTGAATATTTGCTTCCCTGTTCACTCAGATTACAACAACTATTGTAAAAAGTTTTAAGCACCATATACTCTATTCACCCCCATCTAGAGTATATTAGATCTAGCTGCACTTTCAATCGTCGATCGGGAGGAAATCAACACTCGGGAAGAAATCTGCGATCGTAGAGATGATTGTCGATCGGAAGGAATTCATCGATTGAGAAGAAATCTGCGATAGTAGATCGGGACTCAGGAGGAAATCGTCGATCGTCTATCAGGACTCGGGAGGAAATCGTCGATCGGGAGGAAATCGGAAGGGCTAGCGGCCCTTCTAGAGAATTCCAAAAAATAGTGGGGTGGGGGTGGTGGGGGGGGGGGGGCAGTTTCCCTCAGGACCCCTCTGGATCCGTCGATGCTTCCTAGGACCCCACATCTCATAGTGATTCACACTTCTATAACTCAGCCTTTATAAAATAGGCCTACACCCAGATCTCAGTGAGATCCTATAAGATTGAATAAAGTGTGTAAGAAATTTGACTTAATAGAAAATCTCTGAGTCTTCTTCTTTGGCTGACTCAACAGACAACCCTTCCTCAGCACAGCTATAGGAAGATGATTCTTCGAGATGGTTCAATCTATATTATGTTGTAACTAGCAGAGCTCTTCTTCTTCAAGCTTGAGAATGATGTGCTTTGTGTAGGATTGCTGGCTTGAAGATGATGAAAAATTTGTTCAGCTTTACTAGCCGACTTTTGCAAAATTAGGATTTCGAGAGCTTGGCACAAAAGTTCTTGCAAAAGTTTAGTGTTCTTCACTTTTATACATCAGTAACAACAATGAATATATCCTTCTTTTGGAAAGTAGCATGGCCGACTTTAATGGTGATTTATCCCAGGATAGCATTGTTCGAGCAATACGGAGGATTCTATCTTTTAGCGCGCAATTTGCATCGATTTGAATTAAGGATGACATCAACAAATTGACGTGGCGCTAATGGCTTAGAATATTGAAAGTTATTTAACTCACGATTAGCTAATCACCTAGAGGGGCGGGGGTGAATTGGTCTTTGAAGTTTTCTTAAGTCTTTTGCTATTTTCAATCAACCTATACTATCTAGAACTTATCCTTAACACCTGTAATTTAAAAAGAAAACACGCACATAACAAACACAAGGATTTATAGTGCTTCTCCAATTGGGTACATCCACTTTCCCTCCCACCTATCCAACTGATTTGTTGGACTAGGTGCAAACTCAACCAAAATGGTCCTCAGAGCTTACATCTCAGGCCCTCAACCAGTTACACAGATTATTCATAGAATCCAACTCATAACCACAAGGGTTCGTACCTCATATCCCTACAGGACTCCTATAGCTCAGTGATCCACTGATCACCTACCTCAACCTTATTTCTAAGGCCTACAACTCAGGCTCTTCAGCCCTACAGCTTCAGGCACACAGCCCAACTCTCAGAGTACTGCAACACTCATACAACTCAGTACCCCAACTAGGTACCTACAGTTCAGCCTCCTCCAAGGCCTATAACTCAGTGACACACTTGTCACCTACAGCTCAGTGACTCTCCAGTCACCTTCCTCAGGCACAAGGCCCTACACTCAGGCTGGGAGGATAGCCCTACTTCAGATCCACACTTAGATCATACCCCAGAGAGCAACACTCTCCTACCTCAGGTAGTAAAGCCCAACAACTCAGATCACACTTGGATCCTACCTCAGTACCCCAACAAGGCACCTACCTCAGTGACTAATCAGTCACCTATCTCAGGCACAAAGTTCCCTACACTCAGATTCAGATAAACTGAATCCTACAAGAAAAGAATACAAAATAGTTTAAGAAAAGTAAACAATTGACTTAGAGATGAATCTCTGAGTCTACCTTGCTGTACTGAGCAGATTTCAGTCCAGCACACTTGATGTAGAAGGAAAAATCCTCTTCTACAGCTATCTCTTTTCTACTGCATAGAAGAGTAGTAATAAGCTTGCTGATTGGTTGAATCAGCTTTCCTGTTCTCGGTAGAACTATCTTGCTGAGCTTGAAGAGCTCAGCTAACTTCCTTTTCCTTGGCGTCTATCCCTGCTGGACTTTAGCTTTCAAGCTTGGTGGAGAAGATGATGTCCAGTCGCCTTTCTGTATTTTCCTTTATTCCGTTCAATCTCTTTCATTCGTTGTTCGTTGCTGGTTGCCCTAATCCCTTCTCATTTTCCTTTTTATATCCGTTGACTTGAATCAACGACACACTTGTATGTGGGCCCCAGCCAAAGTTTGATGAGCCCCACCTTCTTCAGAAAAGGACAAGGTAGCTTTCGGCACCACTGCAGCTTTCCCGCAATGGCTACATATGAGTTGACTTTGATGACGTCAGCAAAGGTCATCACCATCTGGACTTAGAAAATATTCCAGAAATCCTTGAAGCGTTGTGTGATGTTAAGTCACTCAATGCCATCTGTCTTGGCTCTCAGCGCCTCCGGACTTGTGAATTTCTCTGGATTTGTCTCAGCGGTTCTGTCTCAGTGGTTTCAATGGTTTCTTCTTAATAGCTGTGACAGGCCTTTGTCTCAATGCTTTCTTCTTATTAGTTGAGACAAGTCTCTATCTCAGCAATTTTGTCTCAGCGGTCTTTGCTTCTCAACTGATGCTATATTCTGTCTCAGTGGATTTCCTCTTAACTGTATCAGCGCTTCCTTCTTCAATAGAAGCGTTGAGTGAACCTGCTTCACTCAACGCTTCTGGACATAGAGAAATCCAACTAGTTTTGTCTCAGCGCCTCCTTCTTCGATAGAAGCATTGAGTGAAGCTGCTTCACTCAACGTTTCTGGACATAGAGAAATTCAGCCAGTTTTATCTCAGCTGTCTCAGCACTCTCAACGCCTTCTTCTCAGCTATCTTAGCTGTCTCAGCGGCCTCAATGCCTTCTTCTCAACTATCTCAGCAGTCTCAGTGCTTTTTGCCTTAGTCAGTTTCTCTGGCTTTAGCTGCATTCAACGATTTGTGGGCTGAGCTCTTCGAACTCTGATCTTCTCAGCGGTCTTAGCGCCTTTTGCTTTAGTTGATTTTTTTGGCTTTAGCTTAACAAGTGTTGAGCTGAGTTCGAAGAATTGTAAGCTGAGCTCGACGAATTGTAAGCTGAGCTCGACGAACTTCAAGCTAAGCTCGAAGAAATTTCAAACCTGAACTCTTGTGCTTATCCCATGGAATGTTGAGTTGATCTCGACGACCAGCGAGCTGAGCGCGATGAACTTCGAGCTGAGCTCGACGAAATTTGAGTTTACTACCAAACTCATTCTCTTCACCTGTCCAATCATGGACTACCTGCATGCATGAACTAGGGCACACATCAAATACATTATGTGTGTATGTCATTGACTGGTTTGACTTCTTACATATCTGGGAAATTGGGATCAATAGACCCAACAATCTCCCCGTATTTGAAGAAGTCAAAACACTACAGGTCATTGACAACACAATAGATTCATCATAGAAACAATAAACATTAGTAGAGTGTGGAAATGTTACCATATTTCTCCATCCTATGGAGAATTACTTACTCCCCTTGGCATGCTACCATCCTTACTGTTCCACTAGCTTGTTCTTCTCAACCCTTGACTTCTATCCAGCCCCTCTCTATCTGGAGTAGATATTCTCACTGTGACTGAATCTAATTCAGCTGTTGGGCTGGCTCCCCCTCAACAGTTGCACACTATCTTCATAATCTAGAGGAAGAGTATATTCTACCTACAAAATAAACAGTGCAGCATATGGTAGAAGAGAGAATTGAAGCTACACAAGATTCGACATACCCAATTCAAATTTGAAGGTGTTGAACTTGGCTTCATATAGTGGCTTAGTGAAGATATCAGCTACTTGATTTTCTGTGGAGACAAATTCAAGGGAGATTTATTCCCTTTCCACATGTTATCTAATGAAATGATACCTAATTTCTATATGCATAGTCCTGCTATGGGAGATAGGATTCCTAGTTAAGAAATTGCACTAGTAGAATCACAAAAGAGTGGAGTTCTTCTTATCTGAATATTGTAGTCCTGAAGTTGATGCTGGATCCACATCAACTGAGCACATCAGCTTCTAGCTGAAATATACTCTGATTCTGCTGTTGATATTGCAACACTTATTTATTTCTTGCTGCTCCAAGAGACAAGCCTTCCACCTAAAAACTGACAGGAGCCCGAAGTGCTCTTTCTGTCCTCCTTACAACCTATAAAATCTGCATCTGAATAGCCCGTTAGTTCAAATTATCCATTCCTGGGCTACCATAGGCCAAGATCAGGGGTGCCCTTAAGATATCTCAAGATTCTTTTCACAGCAGTATAGTGAAACTCTTTAGGGCAGGTCTGATACCTAGCACAGACACATGTTACATACATAATGTTAGGCCTACTTGCAGTGAGGTAGAGAAGGGAACCAACTATACCTCTATACAAAGTTTGATCAACAGGCTTCCCTGGATCATCTTTGCCGAGAGGCATACTAGAGCTCATGGGAGTTCTTATGGTGGAAGCATTCTTTATGCCATATTTCTTGATTAACTCCCTGGTGAACTTTGACTGGGATATGGATAGACCATCATCAGTCTATTTTACTTGGAGTCCCAAGAATAATTTCAGTTCACCCATACTACTCATCTCAAACTTCCCCTGCATAAGTTTAGCAAACCTCCTGCAGAGGTTGTCATCAGTAGAGCCAAATATTATGTCATCAACATAAATTTGGACTAGGATGATCTTGCCCTTACATTCCCTTAGGAATAAGGTCTTGTGTATCTTCCACCTTGAGAACTTGTTCTCAAGGAGGAAGGTAGATAATGTCTCATACCATGCTCTTGAGGCTTGCATGAGCCCATAAAGAGCTCTCCTAAGTCTATATACATCATTAGGAGAGTTAGAATCTACAAAACTTGGAGGCTGCTCTACATAAACCTCTTCCTTCAAGTCTCCATTCAGGAAGACAGACTTGACATCCATCTGAAATACTTTGAATCCCTGGAATGCTGCAAATGCAAGGAACAGTCTGATTGCTTCCAACCTTGCAACTGGGGCAAAAGTCTGGTCATAAGCAATCCCCTCTTCCTGTCTATAACCTTTGGCCACTAGTCTAGCTTTATTCTTTATTACAATGCCATTATCATCAAGTTTTTTTTTGAAAATCCACTTGACTCCAATGACATTGTGTCCATCTAGTCTGGGAACCAGCTTCCAGACCTTGCACCTTCTGAACTGGTTCAGTTCTTCTCGCATTACACCAATCCAGAATTGGTCTTGATTTGCTTCTTCAAATTTCTTGGGCTCTTCTTGTGACAGGAAGCTGGAATATAGAGCTGTGTTGATACTCTTGCTTCTGGTCTGTACACCTTAGCTAGCCTCACCTATTATCTGATCTGGAGGATGATCTCTAAAATATCTGACTGTAGGTGGCAGCCTGACAGCTTCCTGCTGATTATTATTTTCTTCAGCAGGTTGGTCTTCATTTCTAGCTTGATTGGCCTGTGCTTTGTCTAAACAGAATACTTATTCACATTCTTCATGCATAGTTGGGTCTTTATCTTTGATGGAGAGCTTTTCCATCATGACTTCTATACCTACAGAGCTAGGCAAAGAGCTTGACAGCTCAATGTCAATCGTGCATGACTCATCAAACACTACATGTGCAGATTCTTATACAACTTGATTTGTCAAGTTATAAACTCTATGTTCACTACCATTATTACTGTACCCAACAAAGATCCCCTCATAGGATTTAGCAGCAAACTGAGTCATTTTTGACTTACCATTGTTCAGGATGAAACACTTGCAACCAAGATCCTGAAAGAGGATATGTTTGATTTTATGCCCTTCAAGATCTCAAAGGGAGTCTTCTTGTGGCCTTTGGTGATAGAATCCATATTGAGCACATGACATGCATCATTAACTGCCTCTGCCTATAAATATTCAGGGAGAGAAGTGTCACTCAATAATGTTCTCCCAGCTTCTATGAAAGTCCCGTTTTTTCTCCCAGCTAACCCATTTTGCTAGGGTTTTCTTGGAGAGGAGAATTCTTGATGAATGCCTTGCTCTTCACAGAATGTAGTCATAGCAGCAGAATGAAACTCAGTTCCATGGTCACTTCTCATTTTGACTACAGAGCATGCAAACTCATTCTGAATTTGCCTGACAAAATTCATGAAGATTTCAAGTGTTTCATCCTTTCTTCTAAGGAAGAACACTCAAGTAAACCTGGAATAGTCATCAACCACCACAAGGGTGTAGACCTTCCTACCTAGACTATGAACAGGCATAGGACCAAACAAGTCCATATGTAGGAGATACACGCATCTCACTGAGTCCTTGGACCCAATGCTATTCAAAGAGGTCTTAGTCTGCTTACCATTCCGACAAGCAGCACAGATACCCTCCTTGGAGTATTTTATTTTGGGACCATTCCTAACAAGCTCATCACTGAAGAGCTGACCAATGGTCTTATAATTCAAATTAGTCAGTCTCTTGTGCCATTGGACACAATATGAGACATTGTCATTCACAACTAGGCATATATGGGAACTATTATCTAAGCAAGAAAAATTTAAGCAATAGACATTACCACTCCTAGTGCCTATTAAGATGACACGTTGGTCACTTAACCTCTTGATGTGGCACTTATCCTTGTGGAAGGAAATGTCATAACCAAGATCACATAGTTAGCTTATTCTTACGAGGTTGTGTTGCAATCCTTCCACATAAGCCACCTTTGTGATGTTGATTATGCCGTTTGAGATATTACCATAGCCTCAAGTTATTCCCTTGTCAGAGCCTCCAAATATGACCTTGGGTCCATTCTTTACTAGAGTGAACTCCTTCAATAGCTGCTTTGTTCTAGTCATGTGCCTGGAACATCCACTCTCCAAGTACCATTTATGGGAACTGGTACTTGAACTAACCTGAAATGAACACAAATCACCTTACCTTAGGACCCCAATTTCTATTGGGTCCTATGTTCACATTAGTCTGAAAATAACCATGCCTTCCTTCAGAATTCCTGACAGGTTGGCAACTTCTGGACACAGAAGGATTGTGCCAACAATCTACAACATAGTGGCCCACTTTGCCACAACACCAACACTCATAGATATTGTATCTCATTTTCTGTTTGTGACCAACATTAGGTTGTACTACTTCCTGAACAGTGGGGAGATGTGCTGCTCCATGCTTCTGTTTTCTTTCAACAACCGTTTGACTGAAAGACAGTCTTTCTGTAGGCTGTTTTGGACTTTTCTGAGAACCACCAGCTGCATGTCTCTTTTCAGCCAACTTGCATCTGATAGCATTTGAGATTTCCATTCCAGCCATGCTAAAAGACTCTCCTTGATTTACTACTTTTTTGGATGATTTATATTCACAGTAGCACCATTATCTTAGAGTTTTGGGGCTGGGGCACCAAAAATAAACGGTATATGATGGATCATTTGAATTTCCTCATGGGCAGCCTTAAAGGCTCTCATATGGCTGTTTCTTCCACCTTGGATGGGGCCATACTGGTCCATACCTTTGGATTTACCATTCTCCCAGTGACCATAACAACTTTCATGATCATACCTGTTAGAGGGCAACAACACTCTCTCAAAAGGAATATGAGGCAATAAGGCTAGAGGCACAACTGGTGTCATCCCTTTTCCCTCTCCTTTTGGATTGGAAGGTCTAGCAGGTCCCTTAAATCCCAACCCTTTCTTACTAGCTTGGGTAAGGTGGGTATCAATTAAAGGCAACACAGTGTTTGGCTAAGAAAATTTGCTCACTAGCAATTTCTTATTTAAGAGATCATTTTCAAGTTTCTCGATAAGTTTCTCATTTGAGACTCTTACTACAGACTCACTGTCAATGATCTTCTTGAGCTAAGCTGCTTGAGCAGCCATATAAGTGAGGGTCTTTTCTTGGTCTTCACACTTGCTTTTAAGACTTATAAGCTATTTTGCCTATCTCTTGGAAAGTAACTTGCATTTATTGAATGCCTCAAGAAGTTCTCCATACTTGGCAATTATGGAGTTGACATCATCCTCAGAGTCTGAATCCCCTTCATCTCTTGATGATTGAGCTTCAGAGTTTGAGCAAGACTCATGACTTGAAATAAAAGATTGTGTTTTAGCATTTACCTGAGTCTGACCAGGCAGATCCTGGCTGCTTTCTTCATTTGTCATTGCCATCAATCCAAGGTATTGATCATCATCTTCTTCTTCTTCATCCACCTCTGAGTCACTATCTGAGTGAGATAGAGGGGCTCTGATCCCTATTCTAGCTGCAGGGTATTCTTCAGGTTGTTCTTCAGCAACAACTATAAGCCTAATGTAGGCTTCTTCTTCTTCACTGTCTGACCTAGAGGAAGAGTCAGTCAAGGTCTTTTCCTTCTTGGCCATAAGGGACTTCTCTTTCTTCTTTCTCTTGTGGTGCTTCTTCACTCCTTATTCTTTCCTCTTCACTGGGTAGTCAACAACTACATGCCCATGTTTGCTATGGTAGAAATAAATAATATTAGAAGAATATTGTTTATTGGAGTTTGGAGCATACCTGTCCTCCTTAGAGGATTTCCTTCTATGCTGTGATGAGGAGGATGGCCTTCTATTCTTCCAATGCCCCTTCTTCATGAATATCTAAAACTGCCTGGAGAAGGCAGCAAGGTCCTCATTAGATGTATGGTTGTCAGAGGAGCTGAACCTTGAGCTCTCGGATTCTGACTCAGCAGTTCTCCTGACTAAAGAGGTCTTCCTTCTGCTCCTTGTGAAGCATCAACTCTGAAAGCCACAGATTTCTCATTTCTCTATGACTTGATGCTCTTCTCTTCTTCTTCCTTCCTTGCTGCAAGCTACATCTCATAGGATAGTAGCCTTCCAAATAGGGTTGGAGGTGGTGCGTCAGCTAGTTTGCTCATCTCTCTGATGGCACAGATCTTTGTGTCCCAATCCTTTGTGAGGGACCTAAGAAATTGGTCATTCAGCTCATAGGTGCTGAAGACCCTTCCATTTGTTCTTAGTTCATTGACAGTTTTGAAGAATCTTTCAAAACTTTCAGCAATACCCTTAGACTTTCCTTGTCTGAAGGCCTCATACTCCTGGTTGAGCATGGATTTTATGTCATCCCTCACCTCCTCTAAGCCCTCCATGAACACCACTAAGGTGTCCCACATCTCCTTAGAGGTCTTGTAGTGCACCAAATTCTGGAATGTTGAATCATCCACTGCACTGACAATAATATTTTGAGTTCTCTTGTCCATGGAGGCAAGAAGGAGCTCATCTTTGTTCATTTCACACAAGACTTGGGTGTCTGGATGTTGGCATCTAGAACTGAGACTTTCATAGGGATGAAAGGTCCCTCTTTGGCTCTAATGTATATCCTAGGGTCAGCAGCTTCCATGAATATCCTGACCCTTTCCTTCCAGATCCCAAACCCTTCCTTTCTACAGATTGGTAACTTTATGTCTCCCAATTCCTTATAGTTTACACCAGACCCCATTACTTATCTTATAGCTAACCTTGGAGGTATACTTAAATTGCTAAATTCTTTTTGAGGAACCTCCCTCTGATACCACTTGAAAGTTATTTAACTCACGGTTAGCTAATCACCTAGAGGGTGAGAGGTGAGTAGGTCTTTGAAGTTTTCTCAATTCTTTTGCTGTTTTCAATGAACATATACTATCTAGAGCTTGTCCTTAGCACCTATAATTAAAATTAAAAACAAGCACACAACAAACACAAGGATTTATTGTGGTTCCCTAATTGGGTACATCCGCTTTCCCTCCCACCAATCCAACTAATTTGTTGGACTAGGCACCAACTCTACCAAAATGCTCCTCAGAGCTTACATCTCAGGCCCTCAGCCTATTACACAGATTCATCACAGAATCCAACTCAGAACCACAAGGGTTCCTACCTCAGAGCCCTGCAAGACTCCTACAACTTAGTGATCCACTGATCACCTACCTCAGCCTTATTTTTAAGGCCTACAACTCAGGCTCTTCAGCCTTACAGCTTCAGGCACACAACCCTACTCTCAGAGTGCTGCAACACTCCTACAACTCAATACCCCAACTAGGTAATTACAGCTCAGCCTCCTCCAAGGCCTATATCTCAGTGACACACTTGTCACCTACAGCTCAGTGACTCTCCAGTCACCTACCTCAGGTACAAGGCCATACACTCAGGCTGGGAGGACAGCCCTACCTCAGATCCACACTTGGATCCTACCTCAGAGAGCAACACTGTCCTACCTCAGGCAGTAAAGCCCTACAGCTTAGATCCACACTTAGATCCTACCTCAGTACCCCAACAGGGCACCTACCTCAGTGACTAATTAGTCACCTACCTCAGGCACAAAGTGCCCTACACTCAGATTTAGATAAACTGAATCCTATAAGAAAAGAATACAGAATAGTTTAAGAAAAGTAAACAATTGACTCAGAGATTAATCTCTAAGTCTACCTTACTGGACTGAGCAGATTTCAGTCCAGCACACTTGCTACAGAAGGAATAAGTCCTCTTCTACAACTATCTATTTTCTGCTGCACAGAAGAGTAGCAACCAGATTGCTGAATCGTATAATCAGCTTTCCTATTCTTGGAAGAACTATCTTGTTGATCTTGAAGAGCTCAGCTAACTTCCTTTTCCTTGGCGGCTATCCATGCTGGACTTTAGCTTTCAAACTTGGTGGAGAAGATGATGTCCAGCTGCCTTTCTGTATTTTTTTTATTCCGTTCAATCTCTTTCGTTTGTTGTTTGTTGCTGGTTGCCCTAATCCCTTTTCATTTTCCTTTTTATGTCCTTTGATTTGAATCAACAACACACTTGTATATGGGCCCCAACCAAGGTTTGGTGAGCCCCACCTTCTTTAGAAAAGGACAAGGCAGCTTTCAGCGCCACTATAGCTTTCTCGTAACGGCTACATGTGAGTTGACTTTGATGATGTCAGTAAAGGTCATCACCATCTGGACTTAGAAAATATTCCAGAAATTCATGAAGCGTTGAGTGATGTTGAGTCACTCAATGCCATCTATCTTAGCTCTCAGCGCCTCTGGACTTATGAATATCTCCAAATTTGTCTCAACAGTTTTGTCTCAACGGTTTCAGCGGTTTCTTTTTAATAGCTGTGACAGGCCTTTATCTCAATGCTTTCTTCTTAGTAGCTGAGACAAGTAACTATCTCAGCAGTTCTGTCTCAGTGGTCTTTTCTTCTCAACTGAGGCTATCTTCTATCTAAGAGGATTTCCTCTTAACTGTCTCAGCGCTTTCTTCTTCATTAGAAGCGTTGAGTGAACCTGCTTCACTCAACGCTTCTGGACTTAGAGAAATCCAACTAGTTTTGTCTCAGTGCCTCCTTCTTCATTAGAAGCATTGAGTGAACCTGCTTCACTCAATGCTTCTGTACTTAGAGAAATTCAGCCAGTTTTATCTTAGCTATTTCAGCGCTCTCAATGCCTTCTTCTCAGTTATCTTAGCTGTCTCAGCAGTCTCAATGCCTTCTTCTCAGCTATCTCAGCAGTCTTAGTGCTTTTTGCCTTAGTCAGTTTCTCTGGCTTTAGATGCATTCGATGATCTGTGGGCTGAGCTCGATGAAATCTGATCTTCTCATTGGTCTCAGCGCTTTTTACCTTAGTTGATTTTTCTAGCTTTAGCTTAACAAGTGTTGAGCTGAGTTCGACGAATTGTAAGCTGATCTCGACGAATTGTAAGCTGAGCTCGACGAACTTCAAGCTAAGCTCGACGAAATTTGAAACCTGAACTCTTGTGCTTATCCCACAGAATGTTGAGCTGAGCTTGACAACCAGCGAGCTGAGCTCGACGAACTTCGATCTGAGCTCGACCAAATTTGAGTTTACTACCAAACTCATTTTCTTCACCTGTCCAATCATGGACTACCTGCATGCATGAACTAGGGCACACATCAAATACATTATGTGTGTATGACATTGACCTTTGTTGGATCCCTAGTTGATTTGGGCTAGGTTCACTAACTTAGGCTGTGACCCATCATGTATAGTCTGGGTCAAGTTTGTGTCTTAGAGTCTAGGACAGTCCTTTATCTCAACTTCAGATGTACCAGCCTTCTTCAAGACCTTCAGGAACTCCAGATCTATCAGGGTTTCAGACTAAGTGAAATAAGTTCGACGTTCGTCGAACTCAACTCGCCGAAGGAAGTTGTGCGCTCGACGACCGTGAGACAATTCGCAGTACTGAGCTCGACGAATTTTGTTCTTTACTCGACGAATACCAGATCCACTTCAAGCATTCTCAGGACTACTTCAAAATTTCTCTAAGTCCAACTTCATGCTTCGGTCGACGAATTATTGTCTGAGCTCGACGAACTTGGACCTCAAGTTCACAGCTTCTCAGGTCGACGAATGCTAAATCTGTACTCGATGATTTTTTGTGCTCAGAGAATCTGTGTTGACACTTAGGGCTTGTGTCGATACCAGGCGATTTGTGTTGACACCCAGGATTTCAGTCGACACCAGCTTGTGTCGACACCAGAGGTTTTGTGTCGACACCTAGACCAATCTGTCGACACCAGGGGAGTTGTGTCGACACCAAGACCAATCTGTCGACACCATTTTGTGTCGACACAGTTTTTCAGCAGATGCAGAGTATTTCGTCCAAGTCCAGAACTTTTCTCAGGTCGACGAAGTTTATTCTCAGCTTGACGAATTTGTTTCTCTGCTCGACGAATGATGTTTGTCTGATATTGAAGATTGTCTATTCAATGAATGAAGACTATCAGCTCGACGAACTCATCTCAGCTCGACGAACTCAGCGCAGCTCGACGAACTCAGCTCAGCTCGATGAACTCAGCGCAGCTCGACGAATTCAAGACTCTGTTCGACGAATTCTGTTCTTCGGTCGACGATTCCAGACTAGGTCTTCTTCCGTTCCCGTCTCATTCCATGGCGCTGATTCCTGGATAATTAATGGCAGTTTCTCATATATACTACCGTTAGGATGCGCAGTTAATTCTGGATTATTACATGCCGTTTTCCCATGGAAATAGTTGGGGAAATAATTAATTGCTGCTTCCTTTCCAGGCCGTCTGTCATTACTGCTCGACATTCAAAAAATTGGAATGCTCTCTATGACAGATAGAGATATACAGAAACTAGAAGAAATTGAACAAGGACACAACACCAGAACATCTAGAACAGCATAGACAGTGATTCAGACAACACAAGAAAAGGAATTCATTCTTGGCCCAGAGAGAAATTGATCTAGAAGAAGAAGAAGAACATTACATCAATATCAAGAGTCTTCTTCATCGGCTTTTACTCAGGAGAACTTCAAAACAATACATTCATATCAGTTGCAAGAAGTTCCTGAAGAATTTCTCTGGACCTGGAATTCTAGGTCTTTGAAGACCTATCACCCCGAAGCAGTGCTCCAGTTTTCTTCCTGAACCATTCCACATCTCAGGGGGAGCAAAGCTGCTAAACAACATTCCACAAGTCTTCTCAGTTGACTTGAGAAAGAGAAGACCTCTTCACCCTCTCACTCCACCTCTGTACAGGGTTTTAATTCCCTTCAAAATTATTCTGGTTGCAAGTCTCCCACCAAAAGACTTGAGGGTTTGGTTTTTGGGAACCTGATCAAAACCCCATTGGTGCCAGGACACCTGATCAACCCCTTCCTGCAGTGGATTCCTACCAGGGTGGTAGAAGAGTGGACTACCCAGATTTGGGGAACCACTATAAAATTCTTGTGTCGTCTGGTTGCTTTCTTTTCCTTTTTGTTTTCTGGCCTTGCTCTGTGATTGTGCTGTGATTAGTCCTTTGCTGCTTTCTGATGTATTGTATTTGCTGCACACATACACACACCTAAAATACAACAGCAGTTGTAAAAGTTTTAAAATCACCATATACTCTATTCACCCCCCCTCTAGAGTATATCAGATCTAACTGCACTTTCAACCTTTTTGAATTCTTACAAATCTGGGAAATTGGGATCAATAGACCTAACAAATATTTTTTGAATCTCTACAGGCGTTGAGTGATTCCATATGTCTCGGTGAATTTTAGCTTTGATAGTTAACTCCAGAAGTGTTGAGTGAATGGTCTTGACTCGACGCATTAGTACTTAGACAATTTATGCCCAATGCAGAGGCATCAAGTGAATGTTCATCAGTCGACGCATTTGTCCTTTAACTCTTTACTGAGAAGTCTTGAGTGTAAGTCATTCGCGAAACATTTTTGTACTTAGCCAAATTTTGCCTGATGTTGAGGTGTTGAGTGAAGGTTCTTCATTCGAAGCATTTGTACTTAACCCAAATCTGCCTGAAGCTGAGGCGTTGAGTGAAGGTTCTTCACAAGAACTTGATGCTTCTGTTCTTAACAGCCTTACATTTAGAAGGCACCGAGTGTACATTCTTCTCTCAATGCTTCTGTACTTAAACAGATTTATTTTGAGAAAGCGTCGAGTGTAAGTCCTTCACTCGATGCTTTTATACTTAGCTAGATTTTAGTGCTTTTCCACTGAGGCTTTGAGTGAGGGTTAAACTGTTGACACTTTTTGGCCTTAGGCGTAGAGTGAAGTGTAGTCACTCAACTCTTTTGTACTTAGTCATTTTTCTGACTTCCTTGACCATGTTGACTTCTTTCCAGCCAAGCATCTGATACTCTTAGCCTGTTTAATCACATAAATACTAATATCCTTCCAATGTAAACTTATACATATATTAAATACAAGATTATGTATATTTTTGACTTTGGGTCTTCTTCAAATCTGAGACATTGTGATCAATATACCCAACAGGCAATGTGTTGCGTGCGCGCAGCGCCCGCGTGTGTGCTGGTGGCCCTCGCCGCCACCGCCGGCTTCCGGCACTTTCGGCCACTGCCATCTCCGGGCACCCTGCACGAGCTGTCCGGATTGCTCGGGGAGCATCTCCGTCATTTGGGCGAAATTAGCAATCCGCGTGATCAAAATGGAGCGACGTCATTCGCCGACACAAATCACTCTCTCACGCAATTACCGTCATGACCCTCCAAAAAACTATAAATAGGCCCCCAGGTCTTCATTTGAATCCAAGTAAATCTAGAGGCAAGAGAGAGCTCTGAGGTTTTCTGACGAGATCATGGACTGCGATCGATTCTCCGCTCAGAAATTCTCTTCGCTCTTCTCCTTGCGATAAGGTTTCCTCATGCCTCAAGTGACGTCAATCGCCTCCGCGAGCACACTCCCATCCAGGCTCTACATCAATAAGAGCACTCCCTCTCGATGCTCCATAGACTTAAATAATTTTCTTATCAGAACCTTCCACCAAGGTTCCGTGAGTTCAACATCATCTCAAGACCGGAGTGCTTCCACCGAGGCTCCGAGGACTTAGCCATTTTCCCTCAATTTTGCACCTGTAATGGAGTAGCGGACTATCTCCCTCCGAGATCAAATCAATCTCTGTAAAACTCCAAGAAGCTAGTGGATTTTGGCTCGGCATAGCTCCAACCACGTGATTTTTACCCTTTCAGGGTTTTCCACATAAAAATAACTTTTGTAATTTTCTGCGGCTCACTTTAACTGCTTGCGCACCTAGTTCGATTCCGAACTAAGGCGGTCAGATTTCTCCAGACCGGGGAAAGGTCGGGTGACCCACAACAGTTTGGCGCCGTCTGTGGGAAAGCTTTCCCAAACACTACAACTCTTCAGAAGCAGCATTTGTCACGTACAAGCATCTCAAGCCAGCAACAACACGATAGGTGGCCCATCATTTGACCTATACATCAGTCCAAAATTCAGATCAAGGAAGTCTAAGGTTACCAGTTTAGTGGTCGGGCTTGACGGCTAACGGGCTAGGATGCAACAATAGTCAGGAAACAAAAAAAACCCCAGGTGCTGCGACAGGGAGGTCCCACCACGTACCCGGATGCTTAGAAGAAGCATCCCCTCCACAACCAAAGATGGTCGAGCAGGGTACGAGGTGGACTCTAGCTGCCGACAAATTCAAGGCAGTGACTAGGATGGATAGTCGCTAGCTCGCAACCTGTCTCTCTAAAGAAAGGATCCAAAGGCTCAACTCGAAGTCTAAGGAATGAGGTGGATGAGATCTTTTGTGAGATTCTGAAGTCCTTTTCCTCGTACCCCTGAGGTCCTATATATAGGCAAGTCCAAGTGGAGGGGGGTCTTATTTATAGCCCCACACTTGCCGTCTAAGCAACTTCTTGGGGGAACTTGCATAGGTCTGGTGAGTAATTGTCCTAGTAGCCAACCTGACGAGTATGTGAGGGGAGCTCACCATACTCGCCCAGGCCTTCTACTATTTTGCATGTTGACTTTGACTTCTGTCTTGACTTGTTGACTTTAACTCTTGCTGACTTAGCCCTAGGAGGGTCCACCCTCGACGAATATGCTTTGTACAGTTGGGTATTGTATCCACAATAACATTGATTTGAAAAAGTGTCCCTTGAACAAAGTTGAATTGAGTTTGTATTTGATACTGGTTTTAGTTATGTGTGGTGCATAAGTTAATTGCCAAGTACAAACTACTGTCAAGTTAGAATGGGTCTCCAAACACATTTCTATGCAATGTAATTTCTCATTGTATAGAACATCATGTTGACACATGTGTAATTTCTCTAATGGGGGTGTACTTCATCTAGCTTCACAAAGGAAGTTGCTATTCAGAAGTTGTAGAATTTAGCTAAGTTATTTCGTTGAGTGATCTTGTGAGGACTCGTGAAATTCATCAAGAACTCACATGAGCACTCGTGGAATTCATCGAGTGATCTTGGGAGTACTTGAGAGATCATTGAGAATTGTTTTCCAGAACAACTAAGTAAAAGTAGCTTAGACTTCTCATATATACTTAACGAATTCGTCGAGTACTTACGAGAGTACTCGTGAAATTCGTCGAGTACTCTCGAGAGCTCAAGTTAACTGCTTTAAGGTTCCAGAGAATGTTTGAAGACTTAGCTAGTTCAAGTAAATTTGTCGTGCATTCAAAGAATTCATCAAGTACTCTTGAGAGCTTTCAGATAATTCGTCGAAAGGTTTCGTGAAGTCCAAAAATCTCACGTAAGCTCTCTCTCAAGTATTCTTGGCTGGTTCGTTGAGTGGTCTGGAGAGTTCATGTTATGTCTCGACGAATTTGGACTGAAATAATTTTTCATTCTCGTTTTGACGGTTTTCCAGAATTAGGTCTTCCACCATGTACAGTATACGTGGACGGTAAAACTAAGTTTGAGATCTAGTCGTTAGTGAAGAATCACCTATAAATAGTCAATGAATATTTTAGAAAACCCAAATCCATAATTTAATCAACCAATTACATATTGACATAAACAATCTGGAATTAAAATTTGATTTCATGAAGCACTCCGTCGACGACAGCACTATCGATCCGTGATTCCTCCTGCAAAAGAAAAAACTCGATCTATCTCGAGATTTCAGATTCACATACTTTCAGAGATCTTTTATTTCTCAGATCAGATCTGTGTTCTTATATTTCAGATCCTTCTTCTTCTTCTTCTTCAAAATTTCAGTTGAAGCTTTCACACAACAAAGGACTATTTTCAGATCTGAGAAAGAACATTGTTTTCAAACAAATTATTTTCTTATTGATTTGGAGGAAGTCTGTTTTTTCGAGTTTTTGTAGATCCTTGTTAAAGGATCAAGTGTAAGGGAAGTTGTTATTCAAGATTGTAGGAGTTGGATACTCCGAGTGTAAGATTGTTATAATCTGATTGTTTGGTGAGGTAACCGAGTCTAGCCTGAAGTGCTAAATAGGCGAGGCGGGAAACTGTATGTACCCATCTTCAGGGAACCACTATAAATTTTTTGTTTATGCTCTCTTGTTTTGTGTGCTTTATTTTGATAATTTTTAATTCTGCTAAAAGCCGTAAGATTCACCTATTCACCCCCCCCCCCCCCCCCGCTAGGTGATTTTGGTTGACAACTAGATACTTTCATGGTCTTCTTGGGACGATACCTATTAAGTATCTGATAGTAATTAGTGATGACAAGTGCAGGACTGAGGATTATCCTCTTCTTCCTGATAGCACATGTATAGAAGAGTTGTAAGAAAACTCATCTATATAACTGTTACCAAACCAGATATCTACTATGTAGTAGGAAGGCTTAACCAGTTTATGCAGGCAACCAGGGAATATCATTTTCGTTCAACCTTGAAAATTCTGGAGTATGTGAAAGGGTCTACATTAAAGGGGTTACTGTTTTGAAAATGTAACCATCTAAGAATTAAAGCCTACTCAAATGCAAGTTAAGCTGATAATAAAGAAGATAGGAAGTCTACATCTGGGTTTTGCACCTTTGTAGGAGAAAATCTAGTTAGTTGGAAAAGCAAGAAGTAGTCAGTTGTTTTCAGGTCAAGTGTTGAAGCTGAATACAGAGGCATGACTTCAACAACTTGCTAGTTGAAGTGGTTACAGACACTTATGCTTGACTTGGGAGAAGTCTATGATCATCCTCTTCCAATATTTTATGACAACAAAGCTGCTATTAACATATCCAAGAAACTAGTTTTTCACGAGAATGCAAAGCACGTCAGAGTTGACTACATGCCACTTCATTCGAGAAGTGATATTGATGAATAAAATCTGTACACCAATTATCACTTCTGACAAGGAACTAGCAGATGACATCACAAAACTAGTGTCTGCTTCTCTTCCATATAGTTGTAACAAGCATGGCATGATTGTCATATATTCTCCAGCTTGAGGGGGGAGTGTAAGAAATCTTCTAGACTTTGCAGACTGGTGATCAGAAATGGTAGTCTGACCTTTGCGGATTGGCGATTAGTACTGGCGGTCTGCCCATTATGGCCTAACAATCAGCACTGGTGGTCTGCCCCTTGTGGCCTGACAATCAACACTGGAGTTTGCCCCTTTCGGCCTGGCAATCAGCACCAACGGTATGCTATTAGCTCCATGGCGGTCTGCAATGACAGCAGTTGCGGTCTGCCCTTAGTGACCTGACAGTCTACAGTGGCAGTCTTCCCTTAGCGCTGCAGTAGCGGTCTTAGCGGTCTGGTTATAACAGTCAAGCTATCTTATGGAGAGAGCTAGTGAGACTGCGTCTCTAGAGGAGCAAAGGGGAGCCTGGCAGACTGGATTTTGCTATTGTGGTCTGAGCTTTCACCGGGTGGTTAGCTTGTCTAACCACAATACTCTTTGCAGACTGTTGTTTGTATCAACACAGTCCTCCTATTGTGTATTAGTCCCACATCGTCTGTTATATTCTCTTTCTCTCTCTTCTACCTATAAATAGAGGGCATACCCAGTAATATTATGTTTTTGGAGTAATAAAGTTTATTATTTACCACTTTTCTCTGAATTACAGCAGAAGAATTAAATTCCATAATATTGAGAAAAATATAATCTCGCATGTTTTAGAAGCATTGGATCTACGCAAAATATACACCTAAATCCTATATTAAAAATTACCAAATTAAATAGACAAATGCCATGAGATTAGAATTAATCACACTCGAGACGACATTGTTTTAGGGAACTTCCACTCTTAAGTCGTTCTCCTCACCCACACACTCCATAAAAAACGACAACAAAAGGGGAAGAGAGCACTCTGAAAAACTCTTTCAATTCTTTTAAATTTGCAATAAAGCAAAATCTGATTATCGGAAGCATGATAATTTTATTACTTTACATTAAGTTAACTATAAAAGCTCATGTACACATGTATATAGGTGAGAGAAGTGACATCTTGACTCCAAATAAAAGTATAAGATTAATCTTTATACAAGTGAGTAGTCTCCCGGTTCAAGGAAGTGAGTCTTTACAATGAGCTTTACAAAGATTTATTCCATAAGCTTAAATTCTAAAGATAGTTATTACACATATGTGTGAAGACATTTCTCTCATCAAAGAATAAAATACTAAGAGTCTAGAATTCTGCTCAGGCTTGATCCTCATAGAATCTAAACACGCCCTGTGAGAATTTTTTATGAACAATCTACTATATTCTAGATCTTTCTACACACATTAGAACAACCTAGAATACTCCAGAAGACATTCGCAGCAATCTAGAGAACTTCATACATATCACTGTTCTATAAATGATTACACCATACGCTAAGGCTCAGTTTGGGACAGCGAATGCAGATCAGAAGGCTGCTCTTGATCAGCAACCGTTATTTTTTAATGTCTGTATGAAGGAAAATTTTTAGTGCACATAATACACGCTCCTCCTATGCCCATTTAAATACTTCCAATCCCATGGGGCCCACTTTCTTTCTTCCCCTTTGGAAAAAAAACTCAAAAATCCCGCCTCTTCCATCCTCACCTCCGCCATTGCCGCACATCTAGGGTTTCACAGACCATCCACACCTCCTCCCCTCCCGAGTCATCCGTAGACGTCGGCTGTAGGGTGAAGCTATCTAGGGTTTCGGTAAACATTGGCAGAGAAGGAAGATTTGTTGGGTACATTGGAAAATGTGTACCATATTTGAAGAAGCCTCACCTTACTCAATGATATGCATCAAGGTGTATTTGATGTTGTTTTGAGTTTATATATGCAGGTTAAGAAAATGCAGGAATGCAGGAAAAGTTTCTAAGTCCATGAGTCGACACCAGAAGAAGCTGTGTCGACACTTATAAAGGCTTGTGTCGACATTGGAGAAAAGCTTTGTCGACACCTGGAGTCAATTGTGTCGACACTTGGAAAGGCTGTGTCGACACCAGAAGAAACTGTGTCGACACACAGAGGCAGTGTCGACTCATAGAAAATATTAGTCGACATCAACTGTGTCGACACACAGAGGCAGTGTCGACACACAGAAGTCTTTGTCGACATCAATTGTTTCGACACACAGGACTTGTGTCGACACATAACAGAGTTTCAACAAAGTTGATTTTTTTGTGAAGAGAAGAAGTGACTGTGTCGACACACAGAACTAGTGTCGACACATTCTACAGAAGCTGTGTCAAGAAGCAGTGTCAACACCAAGGGAGCTGTGTCGACACCACCAAGGCTTGTGTCGACACTTAGTCTACTTGTGTAGACACATGATGAAGTTCAGTCTCGACACTTTGCTGACAGAGAGAGAGTTTCAAGAAGTGACTGAAGACTTGACAGCTGTGGTATTCAACAAGTCTATTGAAGCTGTCAGAGATGTCAGAAGTTCGTTAGAAATCGGATCACCGATTACCATGGAGGAAGTCTATATAAAGACATTCTCTATCAACAGAAGAAGGATATATTCAAATGAGATAAAAAAAGAGAAAACACGAAAAATAGAACAAGATTTTCAACAGAAGATCTAAGAAGACATTCTTAAGTGGTGATCTACTCAGAGTTTGTCAAGAGAATTCAAAGAAGAATTCAGAAGAATCTTCAGAAGAATTTGGAGAGAGAGAGCTTCATCTATTCAAGTGAAGAAAGGGACTTACATCAACAAGTCTCTTAAGTGCAGATTCTGAACCAGTCTGCCAAGAAGAATTCAGATTGATTTCTAAATTTCAAGAAAGAAGCTGGTTGAAGATCAACTTCAAAGGAGATCAACCATACTGTGTTCAGATTCAAGAAGCTTTGAAAAAAGCAAAGACAGGTTGATCTCTAACATCAGATTCTTTCAAGAACTGGTCAAGAAACCTTCCATCGTTTCTCTCTCAACCAGGGTGGTGGTAAATTTCAAATTTACATCTATTTTCAGTAGGATATTTTTAAGATCTGAGTTATAAGCCTGATTTATAAAGGCTGAGTTGTAGGAGATTAAGTTCTCTGAGTGATAGGCCTTGTTGAAGGCTGAGGTACGACTGAGAGCTTGAGTTGTAGGAGATTTTCATCTCTGAGTTGTAGGCCTTGTTGAAGGGTGAGGTAGGGAAGATTGCCTGAGCTGTAGCAGTGTGGACTCACTCTGAGTTGTAGGAGCCTTGTTAGGGTTCTGAGCTATAAGATCTGCGGATCTGAGGAGAAGGAAAAAAGATAGGCCGAATCTAGCACACTGCTAGATAGGCGAAGGGGGAAAGTGGATGTACCCAAACCTTGGAGAACCACTATAAATCAGTGTGACATCTGTGATTGTGTGTGGTATTGTTATTTCTATGCTGTGATAGCTGTAGAACTATATGTTTCTATTAATTAACTGAATTAATATTCTGCCTTAGAGTAAAAAGGAACTGCACCTATTCACATCCCCCCTCTAGGTGTTTAGGTTTTCTTGAAAGCAATTCTTTCAAGTGGTATTAGAGGGAGGTTGCTCAAAGATAGACTTAACAGTCTGAGTAAGATCTGTGAGGCATAATAAATTAAAGAAGTAAGTTAAAGAAGACGGGTTCAGGAGAAAACCATAAAGAACTTGGTTCAATGAAGTTGCCTATCTGCAGGAGGGAAATCTTTGGAATATGGAAGGAAAGTGTCAGACTATTTATGGAGGCATCTGATCCTAGAATTTATATAACAGTTAAGGAAGGACCCTACATTCCAATGACGGTTTCTATTCTTGATGCTAATCAAAGGATTCCTAAGGATTTTTTAGAAATGACTAAGGATGAAATCATCTTTGCTACAATGGATAAAAATGCACATAATATTATAGTGAGTGCCATAGTTGACTCAACATTCCAGAATCTGGTTCACTACAAAACCTCCAAGGAGATGTGGGACACATTGGTTGTCTACATGGAGGGTTCTGAAGAGGTTAGGCAAGATAAAAAGTCTATGCTTAATCAAGAATATGAGAGTTTCAGACAATCCAAGTCTGATAACATAACTGAATGTTATAAGAAGTTCTACAGAATTGTAAATGAACTAATGTCCTATGGAAGAATCTTCAGTACATATGAGCAGAATGACAAATTCCTTAGGTCTTTGACTAAGGATTGGTATACAAAGATCTGTGCCATAAGGGAAGTGGCCAGACTGGCAGAAATTTCACCTCTAATACTGTTTGACAAATTGCTGTCTTATGAGATGCAGCTGTTGGCCAGAAAGGAGGAAGAGAAAAATACAAAGGTTGACTATAGAGAAATGTCAGTGGCCTTCAATGTAGAAGCCACAAGAAAGAATAGGAGGATGTCTCCATCTTCTCCTAAGAAAGCTGCAGAAGTGATCTCAAAAAATTCTGAAAATCACAGTTCCGACAAGAGTAATTCTGATGAAGACTTTGCTGCTTTCACAAGGCAGTTTCAGAGATTCTTAAAGAAGAAGCAGTGGAAATTTAAGCTATCTTCATCTCAGTCCAAGGATGACTATTGTCAGAAGAGGAAATCATCCAGGAAGGACAGGAGTGGGACAAATCCTAGCATGTCAACTATATCAAAGATTATTTGCTATTGCTGCAACAGACCTAGACATGTTGTGGCTGACTGTCCAGACAAAAGGAAGGAGTATGCTGATAAAAAGAAGTCTCAGCACAAGAGCAAGAAGGAGAAATCCTTGGTAGCTAAGAAAGAGAAAAGTTGGACAGATCAATCAACTTCAGAGTCTGAATCTGAGGCTGAGGCTTATATTGGTTTGTTTGCAACAGAAGAAGAGGATGAGTTCTTGAAATTACTGGACTCTATCAATGAGCAAGAAGACAATCAATGCAAAAGACTGATGGCTGTGTCTGAAGAAGACCAGTGCCAGGATCAACCTGGTCTCAGTGAGGTAAAAAGTTTATCTATAGATTCTGATTACAATACTGGGTCAGAATCAGATGCATCTGCATCAAGAGATGTGGATGGGTCTGAATCTGAAGGAGATATTCATCAGCTTATAGATGAATATGGGGATTTGTTGCAGGCACTCAAGAGAAGCAAAAACCTGCCAAAAATCAGGCTAAGGAAATTGCAGCTCTTAAGTTGGCTGCATCTGATTCAGAAAAGCTGCAGGATCAGAAGATGAATGAGATTGCCAAGATGAAAAACATAACTGTTATTCAGTTGGGTACAATCACATTCAAAACTGATCAGATCAAAAGTCTGGAAGATAGACTTCAGAAAGAGAAGGAAATATTGGCTAGTTTCTCTAAGCCAAAATCTGTCCTACCCTTAATTGATGACTTTGTGTCTCAAAAGGGTAAGGCAGGATTAGGCTTTAAGGGAACTGCATGGGCTGCCCAGTCCAATAGTAAAGGCAAAGCCCCATCACAAAACAAAAGATCTACTGCCAACAATATAGCTAAGATTGTACCTAAAAAGAGGTCTAATAAGTATGAGTGCTGATGCTGTGGCAAGATATGCCATTATGCCTTGGACTGTTGGCACAACACCAGTGTTAGGAAGAATAGCAGTCTACCTGTTAGAAGAGCTGCAGGCAGATTTGTCAAGTTTCAGGCTAACTTGAACCAAGGACCCAAAAGTTATTTGGGTTCTAAGGTTAAGTAATCTTTGTTGCATGTGAGTCCAAGTTGCCATGCCCCTATATGGTACTTGGATAGTGGATGTTCCAGGCACATGACTAGAACAAGAGGATTGCTGAAGGACTACTCAACAATATTGAATGGGCCTAAAGTAATCTTTGGTGGTTCTGAAAAAGGAGTCATCAAAGGGTTTGGTAACATTTCTAACAACTTAATCACTATCACTCAAGTGGATTATGTGAAGGGTTTGAAACACAACTTAATAAGCATAAGCCAGCTGAGTGATCTTGGATATGACATTTCATTTATCAAGAATGGGTGTCATATCAAGAGGTCAAGTGATCAAAAAGTCATATTGACTGGCTATAGAAAAAGAAATGTGTATTGCCTAAACTTTGAGAGTGAGAATAAAAATTCTCCTATCTGTCTTGTGGCTGATGAGAAGCCTCTCATTGTGTCAAATGACACAAGAGGCTAGCTCATCTTAACTACAAGACTATTGGCCAACTCTTTTGTAAAGAGTTAGTGAGGAATGTTCCTCAAGTTAAGTGCTTTAAGGATGGAATATGCTCAGCTTGTCAAAAAGGCAAGCAGACCAGATCCTCCTTTCATAGCCTAGAAACTAAAGACTCAGTGAGGTGCTTATACCTCTTGCATATGGATTTATTTGGTCCTATGCCAGTTCATAGTATAGGTAGGAAGGTCTACACTTTTTTGGTTGTAGATGACTATTCTAAATTTTCATGGGTATTCTTTCTGAGGTAGAAATCTGAAACCCCAAATGTCTTCTGCAATTTTGTCATACAAATTCAGAATGAATTAGATAGTTCAGTGGTCAAAATCAGAAGTGACCATGGAACTGAATTCCAATCTGAAAGTATGACAAGGTTGTGTGAAGAATTTGGAATTCATCATGAATTCTCCTCACCTAGAATACCTCAGCAAAATGGCATTGCTGAAAGAAAGAATAAGATATTGATTGAGGCTGGAAGAACACTATTGAGTGACACTACTCTCCCAGAATATTTCTGGGCTGAGGCAGCAAACACTGCATGCCATGTGCTCAATAGGGCTTCCATCACCAAAAGCCACAAAAAGACACCCTATGAGGCTATGAAAGGCAGAAAACCAAACTCATCCTATTTTAGGATCTTTGGTTGCAAGTTCTATGTGCTTAACAATGACAAGTCTCACCTAACTAAGTTTGCTGCCAAATCCCAAGATGGTATATTTGTTGGGTACAACAACAATAGTAAGCCTTATAGGGTCTACAATTTGGCTACTCAAGTTGTAGAAGAGTTTGTTCATGTCATATTTGATGAATCTAGACTTATTAACAGTGAGTTGCCTAGTAGTTCTTGTAGCTCTACAGGTATACAGCAGAGGATGGACCAGCTTACTATCAGAGAAGATCCAACTGCAAAGCAGGATGAGGAAAATGGTAGTTGCTGTCCAGGGGGAGTACAAGACACTCAAGAGGCTGATAAAGACCATGAGGTGCAGCATAATGAAGAGAATGAAGAAGGTAAAACTGTTGATAGATTACCTACAGTGTTAGACATTTAAAGGATCATCCTGTACACCAGATCATTGGTGATCCAAGACATGGAGTACAAACAAGAAGCAGGAACTTAAACATAGTTCTTTGCTCAAGCTTCTTATCTCAACTGGAACCCAAGAGATTTGAAGAAGCTATTCAAGACCCACACTGGATTGATGCTATGCAGGAGGAGTTAAATCAATTCAGAAGGTGCAAGGTCTGTGAGTTAGTTCCAAAACCAAAGGGCCACAATGTCATAGGGACAAAGTGGATTTATATAAACAAGCTTGATGAGAGTGAGATCATAGTGAAGAACAAGGCAAGACTAGTTGCCAAAGGTTACATGCAGGAAGAGGGCATAGACTTTGATCAGACTTTTGCTCTAGTGGTAAGGTTGGAAGAAATAAGGCTATTCCTTGCCTATGCAGCATATCAAGGCTTCAAAGTGTTCATAATGGATGTTAAGTTAGCATTCTTAAATGGAGACTTAAAAGAGGAGGTCTATGTAGAACAACCCTTAGGTTTTGTTGATCCACTCAATCCTAATTATGTTTATAAACTTAGGAAAGCTTTATATGGGTTGAAATAAGCCCCAAGGGCTTGGAATGAAACCATGTCTACTTTCCTCATTGAGAACAAATTCTCAAGGAGGAAAATAGCCAAGACTCTATTCCTTAGAGAATCCAAAGGAAAGATCATCCTAGTCCAAATATATGTTGATGATATAATGTTTGGTTCTACTGAAAACAACATTTGTAGAAAGTTTGCAAAACTTATGCAAGGGAAGTTTGAGATGAGTAGTATGGGAGAACTTAAGTTCTTCTTGGGACTCCAAGTAAGACAGACTGATGATGGCTTGTCCATATCCCAGTCTAAGTTCACCCACGAGTTAATTAAGAAGTATGGTATGGAGTCATCCACTACCATGAGAACTCCAATGGGGACAAGTATATCTCTAAGCAAAGATGATGCAGGGAAACCTGTAGATGAGTCTTTGTATAGAGGGATAGTTGGCTCCCTCCTTTATCTGACTGCTAGTATACCTGACATCATGTATGCTACATGTGTTTGTGCTAGGTACCAATCCTGCCCTAAAGAATCTCATTATACTGCTGTCAAAAGGATTTTGAGATATCTTAAGGGCACACCTAATCTAGGCCTTTAGTATCCTAGGAATAGAGATTTTCTACTAATAGGCTATTTAGATGCAGACTTTGCAGGATGCAAAGTAGATAGGAAAAGCACAACATGCACCTGTCAATTTCTAGGAGGAAGATTGGTGTCACGGAGTTGTAAGAAACAGACTAGTGTGGCAATTTCCACAGCTGAGTCAGAGTATGTTGCTGCAGGAAGTTGATGTGCACAGCTATTGTGGATACAACATCAGTTAGAAGATTATGGTATTCAGGTAAGTAGAACTCCATTATTATGAGATTCTACTAGTGCTATTTCTATTGCTCATAATCCTGTTTCTCATAGTAGAACAAAATATATAGAAATAAGATACCATTTTCTTAGAGATCATGTAGAGAAAGAAGATATTTCTTTAGAATTTGTTAATACAGATTTACAAATTGCTGGCATGTTCACTAAGCCATTAGATGAAACTAAATTCAATAATTTCAAAATTGAATTAGGAATGTTGAACATAAATTACTTTAACAAATTTGGCTAACTAAAATTATGTCGACACAAAAAGTTGTCTGTGTCGACATATAGTAGTTGGTGTCGACACTCCAGGAAAGTGGTGTCGATACATCTAGAAAATTGGTGTCGACACTTCAGAGCAGTTGTGTCGACACATCCAGACGTTGTGTCGACACTTAGAATTAGAGTCGACACAGAATTTCTGTTGAACTGATAAGAATGTCTGTGTGGACACATCATCAATTGGTGTCAACATAGAGAAGTCAACACTTCTGTCGAGACATTAGAAGTCTATGTCGACACATTTCAACTGTGTCGACACATTAAGACAATTTTGACGTGCCTTTTGACCTTCATTATTTAGAGGGGTATAAATAGGTCAACAACATACTCTGTTGACACACTCTCCATACTTTCGAGAACAAAACCTTGTGTCGACAAATTCTCTCTTCTCAATCCAAGATTTCTCTCAACCCCAATGACGCCAAAGCTTGAAGATAACGTCAATGAAGGCTATGAGCTAGTACGCAATGCTTTTGATAATGCGGAACCCGAGATTAAAACAGTAATTACCCTAATTACTGCGAATGGTTTGGAATTTCTGGTATCCGAACCTACTAAGATATGGAAGAAGGAAATCCTTGAGTTCTATGGAGCTGCAACTCAGGATTCTATTGGATTAAAGATTAGGTCTTCAATCCATGGTAATAAAATCAAACTCACCATGAAGAGCATACGAAAAACTCTTTATCTGCCCAAAACTCAAGAAGATGAAGAAGTTACCTCTACCAAGACCAGGGAAGCACTCCATTGGTATGGATTGGATCCCACCATGAAGATTGGATCTGCAATCAACAGGAAAGGGATAAATCTGCAAGGAAAATTCCTTTCTGAAGTGGTTGGAAAGGTCATTCCCTGAAAGCTAGGGGGACATGATAGGATTTCAGCCTATATGTTTAGCCTGATGACCAGGATTATCTTCAGACTGAACACAGATTAGTCTGCAGTAATCTTTGAAAAGATTAAGGAAGGCATCAAGAAGCCAAATCTGGGATGAATCATGAGTCTATACTTGGCTGAACAATTCCAGAAGTAATGGAACAGACTACTAGTTGTAAGATCAACCATATGAGAAGAATGGATATAAGGATAATCTCCAGATGGGATAGAGTCCTAACAAAGGACATGCCTGATGAAGAGAGGCCAGAGATTGCTGAAAAATCTCCTGCACAAGACATTACAGATGGTACTCAGGTGCAGGGGGAGCCTCATCTTGAGGAAAAGCCAACACACTTAGAAAGTGAAATGGCTACTCAAACTATTCTTGAGACCACTCAACTCAACAATCATGCACAGGAGGTTATCATGAAGGATACATCTACAACTGTTGATGCTCCAGAGTTAGTGGCGCCTCCAGTCCATACTCAACAAGAGTTTACCCTTGAAGAGTTGTTCCCTGATATAGTGCAAGCCAGGACTGAGGGGGAGCAACCTGAAATTGAGGGAGAGCAAGTCAGGACTGAGGGGGAGGAGCAAGAGACTCAGGGGGAGTTACCTAGATCTGACAAAGAGCTGCCTACAAGTCCAAAGGACACTGTGAATCTAGAAAGTACTTCTGACTCTGATGATGGAGAAGCTCTAAGAGCAAAGAAGAGAAAGCTGATGGTTTTCAAAAGAAGAAGCCAAAGCTATAAAATGGCATTGCAAAAGGCTCCACAACCTGCCCCAACCACTGATTATAGCTCCTTACTGGTATCTTTGCAAGTCAAATTAGATGAACAAAGAATAACCATGGAAAAGTATATGGATGAGATATATAATGAATTGCAGTTATCATTATCTCAAGATATTAAATCCATAAGATTTGAAGTAAATCAGAACAAGAAGGACATGACAGATTGCTTCCACAAAGGTGGCAATGTTGTAGTCTATCTTGCAAAGTAACAACAAGCAATAAAGACTCGGGTTGATGATATTGCTGTTAAGCAAGGCTATGTCCTAGAAAATCAACTAATGATGAATGACAATCTGACTGAATCACATAATGTGATTCTTACAGAATTAAAGAATACTGCTACTGCCCTGACTATGACAAGGGCTAAAGAGAAATCTGAGTTTGATAAGAAACTTCAAGAAGATTTAGCCACTTTCCAATCTGCACTTCAAGCCTCTCAGAAGCTTATATCTGCTCAGCTTGTAAAGTTTAAAGCCTATTATACAGAGGGAACAAATTATCTAGATAATCAAATCAGGTTCCAAAAGAATTATCTCAGGGATCATATTGAAAGAGAAGTCATAAAGGGGGAGAGGGTGATAGTCAATGCTAGCTCAGAGCATGCCAAATGGATAATAAATGCTGTTAGAGCAACTCTGGGATATCCACCCCTATGTGATGATGACAACACAGCTTAGTCAGGAATTCAAGCTGCAGGAATTAAAGGGGGTCAGCAGGAAGTAGCTCAAATCATATATCCCCCTTCTAACTTTGAGCAAATTCAACACCTGGTTGATCGGATGTACAACCCTCCAGAGGGTACTAAAATTGTTATCATTGAAAAAGTCGAAATGTCAGAGGCAGCCTTGACTAAAGAGCAAGAAACTTAACTTTCAAAGAAAAGGATTAGAGAACAGGAAGAATTGAAGCCTGATTTTGAACAATGGAGTACTACTTCCAGGAATATTATATTGAGTGCCTGGAAGGCTGTGAAGGACAAGACCCATGAAAGGGGTAAATGATATGCTGAGCAAGAATGGAACAAGCATGAAGCTAGATAGGAAAGCATTCTATAATATAGAAGAAAGGCAAAAGCTGGGAAGCTACCTCCTAATGCTCAGGATCCTAGCAAGTACTTCCCAAAGCCTTTTCACTATTTTGAAAGGCAAAGGATAAAGGCTGAAGAACAGAAGCAGAAAGTTTTGAAAGGAAAGAAACCTGTTGATGATACTGAACCTACTGTGCAGGCTCAGATCAAATCAGGAAAAGGCATAGTCCTCAAGGATCCTGATTAGCCTTAGAATAGATTAACTAGATTTTACAACATTGTAATCTTTAGTTTTAAAATCTATGTAAACTATTGTTAATTTTAAACAAAACCATAATTAATGCTCATTATGTTTGCATCATTATTCTGTGATGATATTTTATACATGTTTTATTTATTAGTTACCCTGTCATGAAATGTTTTTATACATCATAATGTGTGTTTATTATGAATGGTGTATATCATTGACTAAGGGTTATGACTTATCTAAATAGGGGGAGATTGTTGGGTACATTGGAAAATGTGTACCAGATTTAAATAAGCCTAACCTTACTTAATGATATACATCAAGGTGTATTTGATGTTGTTTTGAGTTTATATGTGCAGGTTAAGAAAATGCAGGAATGCAGGAAAAGTTTCTAACTCCATGAGTCCACACCAGAAGAAGTTGTGTCGACACTTATGAAGGCTTGTGTCGACACTGGAGAAAAGCTGTGTCGACACCTGGAGTCAATTGTGTCGACACTTGGAAAGGCTGTGTTGATACTAGAAGAAAATGTGTCGACACACAGAGGCAGTGTCGACATACAGAAAAGCTTAGTCGACATCAACTGTGTCGACACACAGAGGCAGTGTCGACACAAAGAAGACTTTGTCGACATCAACTGTGTCGACACACAGGACTTGTGTCGACACATGGCAGAGTTTCAACAAAGTTGATTTTTTTGTGAAGATAAGAAGTGACTGTGTCGACACACAGAACTCGTGTCGATACATTCTACAGAAGTTATGTCGAGAAGCAATGTCAACACCAAGGGAGCTGTGTCGACACCACCAAGGCTTGTGTCAACACTTAGTCTACTTGTGTCGAAACATGATGAAGTTCAGTATCGATACTTTACTGACAGAGAAAGATTTTCAAGAACTGACTAAAGACTTAACAGCTGTGATATTCAACAAGTCTACTGAAGCTATCAGAGCTGTCAGAAGTTCGTTAGAAACCAGATCAGCCGGTTACCACGGAGGAAGTCTATATAAAGACATTCTCTATCAACAGAAGAAGGATACATACATATGAGATAAAAAAAGAGAAAATACGAAAAACAGAAGAAGCTTTTCAACAGAAGATCTAAGAAGATATTCTTAAGTGGTGATCTACTCAGAGTTTGTCAAGAGAATTCAAAGAAGAATTCAGAAGAATCTTCAGAAGAATTTAGAGAGAGAGAGCTCCATCTATTCAAGTGAAGAAAGGGACTTACATCAATAAGTCTCTTAAGTGCAGATTCTGAACCAGTCTGCCAAAAAGGACTCAGATTAATTTCTGAATTTCAAGAAAGAAGCTGATTGAAGATCAACTTCAAAGGAGATCAACCCTACTTTATTCAGATTCAAGAAGCTTTGAAGAAAGCTAAGATAGGTTGATCTCTAACATCAGATTCTTTCAAGAACTGATCAAGAAACCTTCCATCCTTTCTCTGTCAACCAGGGTGGTGGTAAATTTCAAATTTACATCTATTTTCAGTAGGATCTTTTTAAGATCTGAGTTGTAAGACTGATTTATAAAGGCTGAGTTGTAGGAGATTAAGTTCTCTGAGTGGTAGGCCTTGTTGAAGGCTGAGGTAGGGCTGAGAGCCTGAGTTTTAGGAGATTTTCATCTCTGACTTGTAGGCCTTGTTGAAGGCTGAGGTAGGGCAGATTGCCTGAGCTGTAGGAGTGTGGACTCACTCTGAGTTGTAGGAGCCTTGTTAGGGTTCTGAGCTATAAGATCTGTGGATCTGAGGAGAAGGAAAGAAGTTAGGCCGAATCTAGCACACTGCTAGATAGGCGAAGGGGGAAAGTGGATGTACCCAGACCTTGGGGAACCACTATAAATCAGTGTGCCATCTGTGATTATGTGTGGTATTGTTATTTCTGTGCTGTGATAGCTGTAGAACTATATGTTTCTATTAATTAACTGAATTAATATTCTGCCTTAGAGTAAAAAGGAATTGCACCTATTCACCCCCCTCTAGGTGTTTAGGTGATCTTGAAACCAATTCTTTCAAGATTAACTGTAGATCGGCGGAAGATCATCAGCGAAAGGACATTGAATGTATCACGCGGTTATGATGACATGAATTTTTTCCTTTGGATCCACCATTTTTGTTGTTTTTCATTCACAGGTGTCTTTCATCTCTTCCAGTTGTAAAGTTATTTTTTCACCTTAAAAACTGACACATTCCAGTTATAACCTAGTATTTTGGTTTTTATTTTTAATTTCACTACATTTTATTCCAGTTATAACATAATTATATTTCTAGTTTCAATATATTCTATTGCAGTTGTAATCTAAGTTTTCCAGTTGTAACATAGTTATATTTATAGTTTTAGTATATTCTATTACAGTGGTAATCTTATTATATTCCAGTTGTAACGTATTGTATATCAGTTTTAATTGACTTTGTTATTGTTTATTGTCTGTAGATGCTAGGTTGAAGTTACTTGTATAGCCGGTGCGCTGTAAAATCTTTTAAAGACAATGCTAAACCTTTATTGGATGTCCTATCTGATGACTCGATCGAGTCTCTCCGTGAATGTAGGATTTTAAATTTGTTCAGTATGCCAGTTATTCAACAAAATATACCACTATTATATTAAATTAAGAAGTCTTACTATGTCAGGAGAAATACTTTTCTTCTGGGTAAATTTTATGTTAAATTAACCATGAATGAAGTTGCATGCATTGTGGGTCTTCCGAACCGCAGAAGGGAATTTCATTTTCAACAAACCCCTTTATCCAACTGCTAGCATAAGTATTTGGTGCAGGAGATAGTTGCCCTCACTATTGAGGAGGCCTCCCCAGCCCTAGAGCTTAGGAGAGTAAATTCTCTTGTTCGATATGTATTGACAGTATTGATCTTCCCCCTTAAAGGTCTTAAAGTAGCAACTTGCATTTTAGATTTCCAAGGATTGAATCATTTTGGAGCAGTTTACTGGCCAATGACCATACGTAGTTTCCTCCACTCTCATTTTACTCATATGAGCCACACCTCTGCTAGGGAGGAGATGACAAATCAAGGCTACATCGAGGGATATACTGTCATCTTGGTGGTAAGAAAGAACACAAACTTCTTATATTTCTCTATTAAACTTTAATTTTATTAATTATTTATATTTATCTCATCTCCTTTTGTAGATTTGGTTTTTTGAACATACCTCTATAGAAGTGCCAACTTCTGAAATGGTCATACCTCGATTGCATCGATGGTCCTCCAAGCTTACCATCAGCGCCATGCAATGTTCAAAACTCCAAGTCAAACTATCAAAGCCTGACACTATAAGTAATACATTATTATTTTTTTGAATTAATTGATTCATAGCCATATAAAACAAGTGATTATTTACATTCAGGTTAGGAGGGCTTTCGTTTATATATCAGTTGAGGAGCAAGATTTACTATGAGGACAGGGAGAGGTAGATTCATTAGATTTTGAGGAGGAGGATAATCGAAGTGTAAAGAAGGAGAGTGGAGAGAGGGAGGGGAAAAATAAGGAGAAGCAGGAGAAGAGGAAGGAGAAGAAGAGAAGAGGAAGGAGAAGGAGAAGAAGGGAAAGGAGAAGAAGCTGAAGGAGAAGAAGGTTAGGGAAAAGAAGGAAAAAGAAGAGGAGGAAAGGAAGAGGGAGGTGGAGAAGGAGACGAAGGAGGAGAAGAAGATTTTGAAAAAGAAGAAAAACGAAGATGAGGAGAGGAAGAGGCAGGAGAGATTTCAAGGTAATGTAGACGAACTGAAAAACTTTATTTAAGAGAGGTTTGATGCATTGACATCCATATTTGGGGAAGGGAGACCAAGTGCAAGTATTCTACGAACACCGCCACCGTCTCCACCATGATCGTCACCAAAAGAGACAGATTTAAAAGCGAAGGAGGAGGAGGAGAAAGCCATAATTACAACACAAAGTAGAAGGATCACACCGGTAAGGGGAAGATAGAAGAAGAGGGAGAGGGATAACGTTGGTCCCTGTAGAAGAGTGATAACACCATATCCCGTGAGGGATCATCTTTCTCCCCAACATAGAGAAATAATTGACTTCGTGATGGGTCGATACCCTGATCGGTACGTAAAGTTGGATTTGCTTAAGAATTCTTTTTGGGATTTTTATAATTTACCCATTTCACTTTATACAGACATTCTATTGTTATTGAGAGAGAAAATATTTATATTTATCAATCGAGTCTTCTTAACATTTTAGGGACTAGGTGGGTGTGCTGCTCCCATATAGATGCATATACCTATGTTTTAAATTCCATCAAAGAAAAGGAGGGCAATAACATGATCAGTTTCTTGTTTGTATCTTCCAAACACGCAGTAAAGAAAAAAACTTTTAAGTTAAACTCATCATTGCTTGTTTTTTATTGTTTGTATTTTTCTCCCTATTTATCTACAGTACTTTAAAAGATGTGGCAAAATAAGTCGTAGGTTGGTAAATCATATAACCCATGATTCATTTAGAGCTGTCGAGGCTATCATGATCACATGTCATATTGCAAGCCACTGGGTCCTGTTGGTGGGAAATTTGAAGGGCAGATATTGAGATTTCTATAATTCACTTTCGAATCCCATGCATAGGTCATCCCTCCGAGAAAATGTACGTTACTATATTTTGCAATGTAATTATAAATTTATTATCTTTCATGCTTGACTATATTATATTTTTATGTGCAGATAAGATTTCTTCAGGTGGACAGATCAGAGGTGCTTTCAGGAGACATTGTTGATTGTCCAATACACATAATCGAAGGGCTTCCCACAAAGGACAATGATAATGATTGCGACATCTTCATGATGAAGTATATGGAGACGAGCTTGGGGAAGGATCAGGTGGATTGGAATAGATATTGTAGCTGGCCAAAAGACATGCCAAGAATTAGAGCTGAAATTGTTATAGGACTACTCCAAACATTCCAAGCCTCTTTGCTAATTTCAAATGGTTTTTTCTGTTTAAAATTAAGACTATGGCTGTATTTTGAGGCCTAATGATTTGCTAGTTTACTCTCTTAATTGTCTTTGCTTGGAAGGAATTTTCTTTCCACTTGGGCTAGTGGATTTGCTCTTTTCGTAGAGTGGTTATGATCATCATAGAAACAATTATTCGAGCATTTAATAATGAATTTAGGTACAATCGGATTGCAAAAAAATTAAGATTTATCCTTTATCGTAGGGAGGAAACATTGATGTTGTGTCTAAGGATACTTTCTTAGTTGTTTATTTATTATTGTAAAACATTTTTCAATGGAGAAAATGTGGACATTGATGAATATTATCTGATATGAGTGACTGAAATTTCATTCAATATTTAGCTGTACAATGACAAGCAAAATGTTGAGCGATTGATTAGTAGGACTTGGGAGGTTTAATATCAATATGCTTAAACATGCTAGCAATCACCATTTAAATACATCTGGAATTGTAGAGAAATTTAAATATATGCCATCCACCAAGACTTCATTGTTTAGATTCGGGTAAGCAGTCGTATCAACTGGAGCCAAGTCTCGATCAAGAGACAAATTTATTATGAAGTCATACTCCTTGGGTTCTATCTTGACATTTTCCATGATATGATCTTCTCTCTTTGACTCCTTTTTGTCCTCTAAAAAAATAAACATGTACAAGTGTCTTAGTAATTGTAAGTCAAAAAAAAATTGCAAACAAAGTTTCTTACCTTTTCTTTTCATTGGTTTCTCCCAATGACCCTTAGGTCGGTTGTTTGATCACCCCTTACATCGCTTTGCCGGTGGATCCCAAACTTTACCCATGCCTTTTTAATTATCAGGAAATATACCATTTTTTAACTTCTCATCATCATCATCTAATATCTCATCTGATTTCTTAGAAATTTCAATCATAGCACTTAGTACATACTCTCTGGCAATCTTGCAATCTTCTACCCGATGAGTGAGATCATAGGTAAACCTCATCATATGATTCATGAACACTAAATTGGAGTAAATGTCATCCAAACTTGCACTCTTGAAACGATACACATCCTTCTTCGCCTTAAGAGTGAATCTGCTGAGTATGTATTGCTCAGGTAATTGCGTAACATTTTTATGATTATACACCCTTAATATATGTTTGCATAATATTCCCTTTGTTTGAAACCCTCTGTATGAACAATCGACATCATAATTGGTTGGATGAAATGATACAAACCACTATTTAACATTACTAGCTATGTAAGAATGTTGTGTAACATACAAGATACGATCGTCAAATATTCTTAATTCAGAGTATGTACAAAGGAACTATGACAAGGTAGTAGTAATGTAAACAAGATAAAGTACAGAGCAGTAAGCATATGCTACACTTTAAGTAATAAAAGTACAAGTAAAGAACTGCAGCTACTTTCTACCACAGATAAAGTAAAGTAAAGTAAGCTATAGAATAAGTAATTTTAACTTATAAGAATGTCCATACAAACTCATAAGTCAAGGGGTCGTTCTGTAAGGTCAATCGTATAAAAAGTCTCATACCAATTTATACGGTATGGGTATGAGTTTAAATGCAATGATGGCATTATATGCTATGTTATGCTGGAATAATGATATGTTCATACAAGTGCAACACACACACATGACTCTATGCACACAGACCTTTAGTTCACCAGTTTTGGATGCTAGCTTCACTCCCAGGAGCCTCTATAGTGTCCAACAGAGACAGTGGGTTGGGCCACCCCACTCTTAGGCGGGTAACCGCATTGCCATGCCTAGCCCTTGCATACGCCTCTGAAGGACACACCAGAATCACCACATACTAATGCTGACAAACCCTCCAGTCTTTAGTGGTCAAGTGTAGGGTCACTAGGTAAGCATCTCCATAAATACTGGCAAGCCAGTCCTAACCACTGCACCCTCCAGAGTCATCATTCCTCTGTCAGTGCGACGACCAGAGCGAATCGAAGACCCGCCACTTTTATGCAAATAAATTATGATAAATATGAATCTCTGAGCGATCGGCTGCCCGGACTAACCCGAACGTCACAATAACCTTCCGAGCCACTAGATCCCTGAACTAACCATTCTGTACCTACCACCGCTGAGCCTACCACTCGTGAGTCTAAACCAAACTAGACTCCCATGACTACGGGGTGAGTGAAAGTGAAGTACTTATAATTAATCTTGCACTAACAGTTTAGCCTTATAGTTTAGGGCTAATCTTGAACTGTCCAGGGCATTCCCTATGAAGGGCTCTCGAGGGCACTAGAAACTACGATGGGCTGAAGCCCAAAGCTCCCATTCGCATGGTACTTATTATTTTTGGTATCTACCCATGTCCCGACTCTACTGATCTTACAGTTGATCTAACTCTAAGTGTGCTTAGACTTTCTCCAAGTGAAAGATAATCCATCGTTGATCACGAGCAAAACTTTCCCCTAGTCAACCAGGCTCTCACAGCTGACTTCTAGTGGTGACCTTATTCATACTCACCCGATTAAGTCCACCAACTATCTCCTTTATCCCATACCAAGATTCACATGATGCCTTAATTCTACAGTTTCGACTATGTGCAAACCTAATGAGCTACATGGTGTGCATGAATGGTGATACTCCAAATAGTCATCCAAATGGCCTAAAATTATTATTAGGGGGTTATCATGATACTTTAAGAATTCATCCCGAAGACTATAATTTTCTTAATTTATTTGACATTTATTATATTTTCTGCCAAAATTAGGCCACATAGGCTTTTGAACACCAAGTATAATTTCCTGATAAGATATGGCCTCAACAAAATTATGACAAGTGTATATCATCAAAATAACAGTAAATACTTAAATTCAAAATTTTCTAAAAGGTTTTGAGCTCCAAACAAATTATCGATTAATTAACCACAAGCATAGGGTAAAGAAGGAAATATTAGAATTATTCATCCAAAAAGTATAGGACATTTACAAAATGTTGAAAGTTTTTATAAAAATCTACTGACCAAAAATTATAATTTTCTAAACACATTTGGTCACCTAAATAATTTATTTAATGATATTCAGCATTGGACACAGTGTGAAGGATCCTAATGAAAAGTCTCCCAATAATTTTATAAAAATTGACAGAATATAATGATGCCCTAAAATGTCTTCAAACAAAGGTTCATAATTTTACAGTGGATAAATAACTCATAATAATTTTTCATACAAATAGGTCAAATACTGGGTTTGTGAATGAAGTACTATAAAAGTTAGTCCAAAATTCATACAAAAATTTCTAGAGATTTATAACAATTATATAAGATCACTTCCTAAGTTTCATGAAAATCCAAGATCATATAGCTATGTAATAAAATTATGAGTAAAAGTACCATAATTGGTCCTAAACTATTTTAGAGGGGATGTAAGTTCCTAAGAATTCTAATAACATTTTCTAGGGCTCATTTCCACCTTTTGAATTCATCTACCAAGTTTCAAGATATTCCAAGGACATATGGTCTCATGTCCCTCATTGAGCTCAAAACTCAACCCTAGGGTTCACACTATGGTTCTAGGGCATATAAATCCTAAACCACCAAAAATCTCTCATGAGTGTTTTTATATGACATTAAGTCAGTGGCCAAGGATTCATCCCTTTTGGGTGAGGATTGACCACACAACCCATCAAACACCATTTTCCCTAGTTTGCCCCTTAGGGACCAAACTTTGGTCACACCAATACCTGGTCAAATCAAACCCAAATGGGCTGAGTTTTTTACCGGTGATCTATCATGACCTTAAGGTTCATCCACCAAACGTTTGGGGAATTGTGAGGTAATTAGACCATCTAATTAACTCATACATATATTATTAAATATTAACAAAAACTATAGAATAATATTTTCTAAAAATTCCCATTTTGGATACGTCCGAAGCATAGGTATGAGTGACGCCCAGTCCAAATCTCAAGTCATTTGGATGGCTGGATTGATGGGGACACTCAATTTAGTCTCTTGTTATCCCTATGTATAGACTGCACCATTTTGAGTGTTGTGGCCAGACCACTAACCCTAATGGGTTGAAACAAATTTTAGAATTTAGTAGACCTCAAGGGTTACAACTTTTTTGTTGGCCACTTTTACTATGGAGGACTCTATGTATTTTTAATATTTAAAACCATTCACTACTTAAAGTGTGACAAAATCAAATGAAATGATAAAAATCCAATTTAATTCATCTGGCGGCACCAATCTTAAAGCACATCGGAGGCTTCCTTTCATCATCCCCAACGTGCAAACGGTCACGATTCTCCCGTCCTAGAGCCACTTCCAGCCGCATTTCCTAGCCACCCGGCCACCTCCTTGGCCAGCCACTGCCACCACCACCTCGATTGTGGTGGTGGCTATCGTTCGGCGGCGACATGGCCGCGGGAGAGGCTATTTCAGGCAAACACGCAACCTCCATTTTTCATGGAAAATTCTTTAAATCTCCTCACTGGATTGGGCTCAATTGAGCCCGATATCTCTCCGAGGTGATCTAAGATGCTAGCACAAGGGGAGAGGAGAAGTGGACCTTCTAGAGTGGCTAAAGTTTGGCTGAGCCTCGGGTTGTCATTGCCGCTGGCGTTGATTTCGGGTGTTTTGCCTCCTCCTATACAGAGAACTCGAAATCTTCAAGGCAAGAGTGGAAATGACACCTCTGGCCCTGGGGAAGCTTTTAATTGAACCAAAAGGGGGAAGGGAGGGGTTAAAGCATCAATGGCCATTAATGGCCATGGGGGAGAGTTTTCGACCTCATGAAATTCTTTGAATATATCCACCAATGGGGTCGAACATGGCTGTAGATCTCCTCAGAACTAATCAGGGGAGATGAACCTAGCTATTGGAATTAAAGAGAGGAGGCCGTTGGCCTTCCTTGGCCATGAATGGTCACTTTCTCTCCCTTTCTCTCTCCTCCATTAAAGGGAAAATGAGGTTTCTCTCTCCTAATCACCATCTCCCAAATTTAAATGGCATTTTAGGTAAATATCGGCCTCCTAAATCTTTTGCACCACTCCAATTGGGCTTAGCCCAAGTGAATTGGGCTTGGTTGGGTTAACTTGAGTTAATTTGACCCAATTTACGGTTGAGTTGACTCTGCTCAATTTGACATTTTGAGTTGACCCCAATGGGTCCTTAGTGACCCATTGGCCTCTCCTACGGTCTAGGCAGACTTGGGTAGGGTTGGTTTGACACCTTTGTGGTCACTTGACCCTTATTAGGGTACTTTGACCATTTTAGGGTTTAGGTTGATTTTGGTAAACTTGACCTCTTGGGATGACCCCAATGGGCCCTTAGTGGCCCAATAAACCTCCTAAAGGGTTAGGAAGGTTCATGTGGGATCAAGGAGTCAAGGTGAAGCCCTAAAGTCAAAACCTAGGTTTGGTGGTTGGGTTGTACTATTTGCAGACCAGAGTGATTTCTACCTTCATGCCCTAGTTCATATGGTCTATTTGAGCTTCCTATGGTTTTGTCATGACCTAGTCATGACAAAACCATCTTAGGGGTCTAGTTGCTCAAGGGATGTTACAAATCCTAATAAACAAAAATAATAATTTCATCTCCAAAATTTAGGTTAGGCCTGCGGGCTTTCTACTAAAATAACTGAATGTAACATCCCTTAGGAAGTTGAAGGTATACCTTATACGAAGAGATCTGGGTACCTCTACTACATCAGGTCTAGTGGTTCCCAAGTATGTTCCTCCTGTCCATGATTTGACCACATGATCTTGACCGACGGACCCTTCTCACTCTGCAAGATCCGTACTATCATATTATCAATCCTGACTGGCTCCATGATGATAGATCGATCAGATGCTATTGGGCCGTCAGTGATGAAAATAAGCTGCTTCGGCCGTAATTGAGCCCTCTAAGGGGAGGAGGCATGGAAGACATCGTGCAATTCTGCCAACTCCGGCAGTAGCTCCAGTCTGTAAGCCAAGGGACCGATCAGCTCCAGGATCCTGTAGGGCCCCCTGCATCTCATATTGAGCTTCTTTCACACTCATACTCACGAGACTCCATGCATCGAACATATCTTTAGGAACCCCAGTCTCCAACCTGGAACTCTACTTGGCAATGTAGTGCATCGTAATACTCGACCGGTCTGCTCTGGGCCTCTGGCATCCTATCTCGATTCAGTCACACCTGGGTATCTATGTCCTCCACAAATTTCGAGCCGAGTGCTTTTGGATCATCATCCTAGATCCAACATGGTGGAGTCATGCACCTCCGTCCATATAATGCCTCATAAGGGCCACGTATGTGCTAGACTGGTGACTGTTGTTATAAGAGAGCTCGATCAGCGGCAACAGTCTCTCTCATGGCTCTTCATGGTCCATAATGCATAAGTGTAAAAGATCCTTCAGTGTCATGGTGGTACGCTTCATCTGCCCATCCGTTTGAGTTTGGAGAGCTGTGTTGAATTTCGACCGAGAGCCCAGATAAGCCTGGACTGATCTTCTCTCCTTGGACGTAAACCATCCATCCCAATCCAATAAGATCGTCTTAGGCACTTGACCTTCTCCATCTGACAAACCTCATAGTGCATCACAGAATCCATGACGTCTTTCTTTATTCGAGGGAAATACACATTATTATAAACAAAATTTTCTTCCGGTAATTTGAGTTATCGTTTGTGAGTCTAGACAATGACTATATAAACATTCTCTACACGATCAGGTTCTTATTCCTTTGAGTATGCCTGATTAATCAATAAACTCAACCTTATGAGTTATCCAATCTAATCAATTAACATAAATGATCACTTCGTCAAGCGGCCCAGCATCCTCAAAATTTAAGAGGGTGTTCTCATAAAAATTTGAAGATTATCACTAATACCCATTAATTTTTGTGTCATTTCGCAGTAATTAGACTAGATAATCCAAACTCCATTTTTTATAGTCATGAATCTTGCTAACCGTAACTATGATGTCATCAAACGTATATATTCTGGTCCTTTATGTTATCTGAATCAAGTATGCAGAGTCATACCTAAGGTATACATCTTCAATATATTGTTTGCCAATTTCTTGCAAATTCCTAGAGTTATCATACTTTCGATGTTACAACATAGAAATTAAATCTTATCTACCCATATATCCTGAATCTTACCACCCGTCATCTAATTCACATAATATCTTGTGATAGTTAACTCTCATAATTACTCCTCCTTATTACCATGACATTGCCCTATCCCAAATTGCAAATTTTCAACATAACGGCTTGGGTATGTCAGGTAAGCGTGGATAACTGTGATCAATAAATCTTCATGTTTAATTCATCAATTCCCAACATTTTAATATATGACGGGCTTGGTAACTTTTGTACGATAGAATAAAGATAGGATTAAGTCATTCCTACCATAGTAAACTTAAACATTATACTTTAAATCTAATAGGTCCTTGTCTAGGATCTCTGATTATTCTTCAACTAGCTCCTGAGGTATAATGAATATTATTACAGAAAAAATTATTCTACTACAAAAGGACGTGATAAAACAATTACAAGTTAATCACTTTTGAATGCCCTGAATCACAAGAAATTCCAAATATAATTCTAACTTGCTTGACCTAATTTTAATCCAAAATTTCCAATGATTTAACTAAGGTCAAGTATTTGTCCGATCAATGATATCTAATCATTGTCCTGGTAACTTTGCCCGAGTAGCGTAGAATAAGATCAACTTCAACATCATAATGTTTGTGACACCACATTTTCTAAATTAGGTCTAAGGAAACCCAAGTCAGTAACTTATTTTACCAATAAACAAAAGATGAGCCCCCAATAAATAAAAGATAAGAACTATATTATATTCGATATCACTATGTTCGATAACACTATGTTATACCTATCTTGGGCTAAGTATCTTTGATATCACTATGTTATATTCGGGCTAGATATGCACACAATCATTAGGGCATGAAACCTTAGACTTGGGGTTCCATCCTGAAACTTGTTGATATACTCCGTACTTTAGACTCTCCAGGTTACCATTTGCGACAATCCTCTCAGGGTCAACATGTGACCCATTCCCAAATGGGTCTCTTCTGAACTTGAATTCTTATTCGACCCTTGGTATTTTGTACAATGGTTATCTCATACTAATCGTGTCATCGATATGATGGTTGAGTCTATGAGTCCCATACTATTCCGCTAATGGATTGTAGGCATCAATTCTCCTTAAAGTGGTCCTATTAGTTTAGGTAACAATGATGGTACCACTTGATATGTACAGTAGGGACATCAGAGTTTAAGCTTTAAGTAGCTACTCTCATGTTATATTCTTCATCTAGTCACTTCGGGTATCCCCATATCTTAACTGAAATTATACCTAAGGTCAATTTTGAGTAGGATACACTAATAATCTTCTTGGTGAGTCAATTTTCCTAGTTGGGTTGGCCTAACTCATTGATTTATGGACTATATATAGAGATCTTTACACATGGGCACACAACAGATTTCGCTGTTTAGTTTGTCCCCAAACTAATGCTCATGCGGGGTGACCCAGTGTTGTGGACTTACTTCTTTATGATCGTAGTCTCCTCTGATACCAGTTTGTAAGACCCATTTTTTACCACTGGGTCGTACGCCCAGAACCACCGCCTTACAGTGACTAAAACTACCATGTTAGACACCACCGCACGATGCTGATCCTGCCGACTGTACATGAGTAATACAAATCCACAGTTCACAACTCACTATCAATGTATATAAAAGAGCAATAGTCCACAATGAGTACAAAGTATGAAAGAGAGTATAAAATCTACTTAAGTCCGGTACAGGTCTAATATAAAAGATCTCTCTCACAAAACTCACACATATAGCTGAAGCAAACTGAAAACCATCCTCGACATGTTGCCGAGTAGTAGCGGTAGTGCACATCAACTGCTCCTCAAGTCTTGACATCCTCCTACGACTGGTGCATCACCTAGAATTCCTAAAATGATGTGGTCCACCGACCGTTAGTCAAAAGACTAAGCCACTATCGTCCTCGCCTCACCCCCGTAACTCCTTGGCGTCATGTGGGGAGGAGGAAAGGAAAGATACTTAAGGTGGATAATGAACAAGAGCAGGTGACAATTACCCGAGCAGTAGTATGTACAAAGGAACTATGACAAGATTGTAGTAATGTAAACAAGATAAAGTACAGAGCAGTAAGCACATGCTACACTATAATTAATAAAAGTACAAGTAAAGAACTACGACAACTTTCCACCATAGATAAAGTAAAGTAAAGCAAGCTATAGAATAAGTAACCTTAACTTATAAGAATGCTCATACAAACTCATAAGTCAAGAGGTCATTTTGCAAGGCCTATCGTATAAAAAGTCTCATACAAATTTATATAATAGGGGTAGGGGTTTAAAAAAAATGATGATATGATATGATATGTTATGCTGGTTTAATGCTATGTTCATACAAGTGCAACACACGCACATAACTCTATGTGCACTGACCTTTAGTTCCCTAGTTTTGGAAGCTAGCTTCACTCCCAGGAGCCTCTGTAGTGGCCAACAGAGACAGTGGGTTGGGCCACATCACTCCTAGGCGGGTAACCGCACTACCGGGCCTAGCACTTACGTACATCTCTGAAGGACAGACCAGAGTTACCACTTACTAATGTTGACAAACCCGCCAGTCTTTTGTGGTCAAGTGTAGGGTCACTAGGTAAGCGTCTCCACAGACACTGGTAAGCTAGTACCAACAACTACACCCTCCAAAGTCATCATTCCGATGTCGGTGCGGAGACCATAGCGAACTGGAGACACGACAATTTTATGCACATGTAATTATGATTAATATGAATCTCTGAGTGATCGGCTCTCCGGACCAACCCGTCTGTCACAACAATCTTTTGAGACACTAGCTCCCCGAACTAACCAGTCCGTACCTACCACCTCCGAGCCTACCACTCGTCAGTCTAAACCAAACTAGCCTCACATGACTACAGGTTGAGTGAAAGTAAAGTACTTAGAATTAATCTTGCACTAACAGTTTAGCCTTATAGTTTAGGGTTAACCTTGGACTGCCCAGGGCTTTCCCTGTGAATGGCTCTCGAGGGGACTAAGAACTACAATGGGCTGAAGCCCAAAACTCCCTTTCGAAGGTAGTTATTATTATTTGTATCTACCCATGTACTGACTCTACTGATCTTAGAGTTGATCTAACCCTAAGTGTACTTAGACTTTCTCCGATGGAAAGACGATTCATTGTCGATACCGAGCACAACTTTTCCCCTAGTCAACCAGGCTCTTACAGCTGACTTCCAGTGGTGACCTTATTCATACTCTCCCGATTAAGTCCAACAACTGTCTCCTTTATCCCATACCAAGGTTCACATGATGCCTTAATTCTACATTTTCTACTATGTGCAGACCTAATGAGCTACATGGTATGCATGAATGGTGGTACTCCAAATAATCATCCAAATGGCCTAAAATTATTATTGGAGGTCTATAATGATACTTTATGAATACATCCAGAAGAAAATAATTTACCTAATTTATTAGGCATTTATTATATTTTCTGCAATTTAGGCCACCTAGGCTTTTGAACACCAAGTATAATTTCCTGACAAGATATGGCCTCGACAAAATTATGAAAATTTTATATCATCAAAATAACAGTAAATACTTAAATTCACTATTTTTCAAAAGGTTTTGACCTCCAAACAAATTATCGATTAATTAACCACAAGCATAGGGTAAAGTAGGAAATTTTTGAATTAATATCCAAAAATTATAGGTCAATTACCATATGTTAAAAGTGTTCAGAAAAATCTACTTTACCCTATGCTTGTGGTTAATTAATCGATACCATATGTTAAATGTCTTCAAATCAAGTTTCATAATTTTCCAATTGATAAATAACTCCTAATAAATTTTCATACAAATAGGGCAAATACTGGGTTTGTGAAGTATTATAAATGTTAGTCAAAAATTCATACCAAAATTTCTAAAGATTTATAACAATTATATAAGATCACTGCCTAAGTTTCATGAACATCCAAAATCATATAGCTATGCAATAAAATTATGAGTAAAAGTACCATAATTGGTCATAAACTATTTTAGAGGGGATATAAGTTCCTAAGAATTTTAATAACATTTTCTAGAGAATATTTCCACCCTAAGAATTCATCTACCAAGTTCCAAGACATTCCAAGGACATATGGTCCCATGTCCCTCATAGAGCTCAAAACTCAACCCTAGGGTTCACACTACGGTTCTAGGCCATACCAATCCTAAACTACCCAAAATATCTCATGAGTGTATTTTATATGACATTAAGTCTGTGGCCAAGGATTCATCCATTTTGGGTGAGGATTGGCCACACAACCCATCAAACACCATTTGCCCTAGTTTGCCCCTTAGGAACCAAAATTTGGTCACACCAATACCTACTCAAATCAAACCTAAATGGACTGAGATTTTTACCAGTGACCTATTATGACCCTAAGAGTCATCCACCAAAAATTTGGTGAATTATAAGGTAATTAGACCCACTAATTAACACATACATGGATTATAAAATATTTACAAAACTATAGAAAAATATTTTCCAAAAATTTCCATTTTTGACTATGTCAGGGGTACATGTAAGCGTGACCCCAGTCTAAATCTAAAGTCATTTGGATGGGTGTATTGATGGGGGCACTCAATTTAGTCCCTATGTATAGACTGCACTATTTTGAGTGTTGTGGTCAGACTAATGAACTAAATGGGTTAAAACAAATTTTATAATAAAGTAGACATCAAGGGCTACAACTTTCATGTTGGACACTTTTACTGTAGAGGAACATAAAAATTTTTAATATTTAAAACCATTCACTGCTTAAAGTGTGACAAAATCAAATGAAATGAAATGATAATAATACTATTTAATTCATCCGGAGGCACAAATCTTAAAGCACATAGGGCGGCTTCCCATCATCATCCCTAGCGTGCCAACGATCATGATTCTCTCATCTTGGAGCCACTCCAACCACATTTCCCAGCTACCTGACCACCTCCCTGGCCGGCCACTGCCACCACCACCTCTATTGAGGTGGTGGCTATCATTGGGCAGTGACACGGCCGCCGGAGAGGCAGTTTCCGGCGAACCCACGACCTCAATTTTTCATGGAAAATTCTTCAAATCTTCTCACTGGATCGGGCTCAATTGAGTCTGATATCTCTTTTTGTCGATGTAAGATGCTAGCACAAGGGGAGAGGGTGAGAAGTGGACCTTCTAGAGTGGCTGAAGTCGGGCTTAGCGTCGGGTTTCCATTGCCGTTGGTGGTGATTTCGGGTGCTCTACCTCCTATCCAGAGAGCTCAAACTCTTTGGGGTAAGAGTGGAAACTACACCTCTGGCCCTATGGAAGCTTTTAATTGAACCAAAATGGGGAGGGGTGTAACATCCAGTTCTACCTTTCGTGGCTCACAACACGACTAGGCCTTACGCGGACCGTTACCGGGCTACAACCCAAGCACCCCAACCCCTCTCCAGAACACAGGCAGGTGTTTGGTGGCCACAACCTCCCTTTGATGAGCGAACTCGATAGTTAAGTTGGGTCGTACAGGGACTTCCCAGGAGGTCACCCATCCCAGTACTACTCTCACTCATGCACGCTTAACTATGGATTTCCTTCACTTCCCATCACCAATTGAGCAGCTCAAATGGTTATGAGAAGTGAAGGAACTCCATAGTTAAGCGTGCTTGGGCGAGAGTAGTACTATGACGGGTTACCTCCTGGGAAGTCCCCGTATGACCCAACTTAACTATCGAGTTCACTTATCAAAGGGAGTTTGTAGCCACCAACAACCTGTCTATGGGCTGGAGAGTGGTTGGGGTGCTTGGGCTACAGCCCGATAACGGTCTGCATAAGGCTTAGTAGTATTGTGATCCACGAAAGGTGGAACGGGACGTTACAATAAAAGTGCACTTTTTTGTGACGACCCAGGCCCGGCTCCACTTCGGACCACGTCCACCGAGGGAGACCTAGCGGGACCCAGCTGGCGCCGTTCATAGTTAAGCGTGCTCGGGTTGGAGTAGTACTGGGATGGGTGACCTCCTAGGAAGTCCACGTGATGCGCACTTAACTATCGAGTTTGACTCATCCAAGGGAGGATGTGGCCACCAACAACCCGTTGATGGGCCAGAGAGGGGTTGAGATGCTTGGACTGCAGCCCGGATGACATCAACTGTGTGCTGCTGGGTCTCCCGCGGTGGACGTGGCCCCGAGTGGAGCTTGGCCTGGGTCATCACAAGGGGGGTTAAAGCATCAATGGCCATTAATGGCCATGAGGGAGAGTTTTTGACCTCATGAAATTCTCTGAATACAGCCACCAATGGGGAAGACCATGGCTGTTGATTTACTTAGAACTGATCAGGTGAGATGAACCCACCTATTGGAATTGAAGAGAAGAGGCCCTTGGCCTTCCTTGACCATGAATGGCCTCTTCCTCTCTCTTTCTCTCTCCATTAAAGGGAAAATGAGGTTTCTCTCTCCTAATCACCATATCCAGAATTTTAATGGCATTTTAGGTAAATATCAGCATCCTAAAGCTTGTGTACCACTCCAATTGGGCTTAGCCCAAGTGAATTGGGCTTGGTTGGGTTAACTTGAGTTAATATTATTCAATTTAGGGTTGAGTTGACTTTGGTCAATTTGACCTTTTAAGTTGACCCCAATGGGTCCTTAGTGACCCATTGGCCTCCCCTAAGGTCTAGGGAGACTTGGGTAGGGTTGGTTTGACATCTTGGTGGTCACTTGACCATTATTAGGGTACTTTTACCATTTTAGGGTTTAGGTTGATTTTGGTCAACTTGACCTCCTCGGTTGACCCCAATGGGCCCTTAGTGTCCCAATGAACCTCCTAAAGGGTTAGGAAGTTTCAGGATGTATCAAGGAGTCAAGGTGAAGCCCTAAAGTCAAACCCTAGGTTTTGGTGGTTTGGTTGTGTTGTTTGCAGACCAGGGTGATTTCTACCTTCATTCCCTATTTCATATGGTCTCTTAGAGCTTCTTAGGGTTTTGTCATGACCTGGTCATGACAAAACCATCTTAGGGGTCTTGTTGCTTGAGAGATGTTACATATACTGTTTCACTTGGGGACCTAAGAAGTACTTCAGTTCTACCATACTGCTCATCACAAACTCCCACACATAAGGTTGGCAAACCTTTTGCAAAAGATGTCAAAAATAGACCCAAATATAATGTGGTATAAGAGCTTTGCTTAGGTACCTCTTATAAAGGAGGTCTTGGGATCAGGCCCCGGGCCTCAAAAATCATCCTGTGATTTCTCTAAGCTATTGGACTCAGGAGACCTGATTAGAGATGTATTGTTGGATTGCAGTCCATCGCCGATTTGGGATTTCTGGCTTTGCCATGGTGCCCCCCGGTCTTGGGTTCTAACAAAAGATGACCATATTTTTGTAAAAACCCAAACCGATGGGACCAGCTGCACATGTGGCAAAGCCTATTAACCCAAACTGGGGGACCGACTGCAATCGAACAACACATCGCCCACCAATCTCCCGGAGTAGGACAACATACATAGCGAAATCAGGAAATTTCAGGTAGGATGTTGAGGCTCGGGGATTGATCCCGAGACCTCTTTTATCAAGCTCCTATATGGAATCATAATACCCAAGTGTACTCCTAAATGGAGTTTTGATACCCAAGTGCTGTAGCACACTTGGGTATCAAGACTCCATTTAGGTGCTTGATAAAGGAGGTCCCGGTATGAAGCCTAGGTCCTGAACATCCTACCCGAAATTTCTGCATTTCATCATGTGTGATTCCTAGCTCCGGGAGATTGGTTGGGGATGTGTCATTCGTCTATAGTCGATCCCCCAATTTAGGTTTACCGGCTTTACCATGTGTGTGCCTAGTCCCACTGGTTTGAATTTCTAACACTTGCTAGTTATGGCGAAGCTTGCCAACGGCTGCCCCATTCCTGCGACATCGACCTTTTGAGGATCAGGTCTCCCTTTACAAAGTGTTTAACCTTGATATCCTTGTCAAAATATTTTTGTCATTTGATGCTTGACCTCCTCCTGGAAAAGGTTAGCCAGGTCACGAAGCTCCTCCATAAGGTCAAGTGAGAGCCTCTGCTCTTCCTGATTTCCACTATCCATTCCTCGTCACATTCTCCCATAGCAATGACACAAGGAGATCACACCTCAAACTCTTTTCAGAACACGACCTCCAACCTATGAGACAATTTGAAAGGGGTTTCCCCTATGGACATGTTCAGAGTAGTTCTTAAGGCCCAGAAGACCGAGGGAAGCTACTCCACTCTATTGCCCATCATGTTCTCCACCTTATTATTTAACAAGTTAACATTGATTTTGTTCACGGCTTCCAAACACATGTTGCTCCTGGGGTGGTGAACTGATGCAAACCTGAGGTCAATACCCTGTTTGTAACGCCCCCGATTTTTCTACGATTATTTAATTCTCATTTGGCGTTACGTTGACGCATTTCTAGCATGTGTCGTTTGTTAGAGCGTGGTCTTAGCTCTTTAGGTTCCTTGTGTGGTTGTTGGTAGCCTTTTTGGCAAGATTCCCTAGGAAGCCGGGTCTATTTTGGTGACCGGTGAGGCCTCTCGGGGGATGCTTGTGTTTTGGCTTCGGGTAGTGATAACCTGAGTTTTGTTCGTCGAAAGTTGATTTCGACTCCGCCGTTGCGTTCGTAGCGTGGGTATTTAGCTACGGTGCAAATTTCGTCAAATCCCGAGGATGTTCGGGTTTCGCGTCATTTTGTATTTTATTTATATTAATGTGATATTATATCTATACCATATTATAAAGAAATTACTGAGGTCTGCAAATAGCATGAGTTCGAAATTCACAGAAAAATCAATTGTCGTCTGATCTCTTCCACTATATCGGCAGCCGTCTGATCAAACTAACATTCTCTCTCCACATTTTACTAGAGCTCCTAAACCTACTACTACGATCCTAAATTTATGTGAAAAAAAATTCAAAAACAGGTTACACAAACCGGCCCGCTAACAACATCACCTTAACAGCCAAGCCCAGGCCCGCCATGCCCGCCACAAAGCACATCTCAAACACGTTTCCAGAATAAAATTTGATTTGGCAGTGTGGGACTAAAATAGGCGGGTGAGCACTGTTCACCCGCCTATTTTAGTCCCACACTGCCAAATCAAATTTTATTTTTGGGTATAAATATAGATTTTCTGGAAATATGTTTGAAATCTGCATGGTGGCGGGCTTGGCGGGCTGTCAATGCCTGGGCTTGACTCATTGTTCACCCGCCGGGCCACCTATTTTATTATAATATTTATATATTTATAATTTATTATATTATTTATAAATTATTATAAGTAGCAAGCCGGTGTTGTAATGAATGAATTTTTTATTTTATTATTAATTATAATATTTACTTATTTTATTTTTTTTAATTGTTTCGGGTTTAATTATTTCATTAATTAATTGTTTCATTAGGGTGCTATCGCGGGCGGAGCCCGCCGGGGGGCGGGCGAAGCCCGCCGTCACCGGCCGGGTACTATGGCGCGTGGGCATCGGGCCGGAGGCCCGTGCCTGTCGCTCGTATTATATATAGATATTTCGTTTAGATAGTAGCAGTTATGGTGAATAGGTGGCTGGCAGCGTTTGGATTGACTAAGAATAGAAAATATTTGGGATTTAGACGCTATCTATATATAGCCTTATTTAGAAAACCCACTGTGGATGTTCTTTGTCTTTTCAGAATACAACCGTCGTCCCTGTGCAAGAGAGGAAAACTGGCGGGCTGCCTTGCCTTCCACCGCCTATTCCCGGAGTTTTAGCGGGCGGAATTCGATTTCGAAGGCGGATTTGGATTGCTCTCGACTAGACCTACACCCCGACGAAATTTTCGTCCTGTACTGTGTTGTTGGTGCCGAGTGAGAGAAAGGGGCCGAGCAAGCTTCGCTGGAATTTGAGGCAAGTGGTGCTCCTACCCTTGCCAAGTTTTTCTCCTTTTATGTTCACATTTGCAGTTATCATACATTTTCCAGAGATCGTTTATTTTGCTCTGTTTTTCCACCAAAAATCATGTGGATCTTGAACCCTTAGGCCTATTCCAAACTTACTGAACATCGGATCTAGAACCATGAATGTCCCTCTATGTTTTTTTCTTCTTACTTTCTCAAGTTCTGGAAGTCCAGGTTTTTGGCCGGGCCGCTGTAGTCTTGATTTTTATCAAATTGTCACTTATTAATCTTGGATTGGGTAGTATTTAGTCTTTTTCTTAATCCTTCCTTGCTGTTAAGTTTGCCCAGTTCGGGTGCTGGGGGTAGTGAAGATGAGTGCTGGAATTAACCTTCATGTTGGTAGTCGTTGCCCATTAGATTTTAATGTTTGCAGAAGTTCTGTGAGTAGTGTTAACAGCGTTGAGTGCACTCAACGCTGCCAGTTCGACGAAGATCGTCGATCTGAATTCGGTGGAAATCGTCGAACTAAGATCGACGATCTCCGGCTGCCAGTTCGACGAAGATCGTCGATCTGAATTCGACGGAAATCATCGAACTAGGATAGACGATCTCCGGCTGCCAGATCGACGAAGATCGTTGATCTGAGTTCGACGGAAATCGTCGAACTGAGATCGACGATCTCCGGCTGTCTGAGTTCGACGAAGATCGTCTATCTGAGTTCGACGATAATCGTCGAACTAGGATCGACGATCCCCGGCTATCTGAGTTCGACGACAATCGTCGAACTGGGATCGACGATCCCCAGCTGTCTGAGTTTGACGACAATCGTCGTACTGGGATCGACGAACCCCGGCTGTCTGAGTTCGACGAAGATCGTCGATCTGAGTTCGACGACAATCGTCAAACTGGGATCGACGATCCCCGGCTTTTTGAGTTCGACGATAATCATCGAACTAAGATCAGTGTTTCCCTGTGTCCTGAGTTTGATGATAAATCGTCGAACTGAGCTCAACGATTTCTGTAAGCTGTGTTCGATGATTTTTCCCTCGATCTTCTCTTGTTTTCCCGGGTGTATCCCGTTGGGTTTGGGGTTGTTTGTCGGCTATTTTCTGAATGCTGAATCGTGGGTTATGGCAGGTAGTGGTATTTTGACACTCTAAAGGAGTGGGATGGTTTTGTGTGCGAGCCGTGGCCGCCACCTTTTAATCCCAGGTACGGGCTGGGTATTGCCATGGCCGCCACCTTTTAATCCCAGGTACGGGCTAGGTATGTGGTGGCCTTGTGCTGATACAGTGAATTTTTAGTTGGAACTGTTTTGTATGGGGGACTGGTTTTTGTCACCAACTCAGGTCCATGTTGTTTACTACTGCCATTAACTCACAAATTAGGATTGTTAGGTGTTTCTTCCTTGTATAATGCAGCATATTGTGGCAAGTTCTCTTTTATTTTGCCTTGTAGCCTCTGCAGTATTTGAGCAGGGGTTGTTGTTGTTTCCTTGTACTTGGTGTACTTTGGCTTACTTTGGACAGCATTTGTTTTTACTGTCATGTTTACTTACTCTCTTTCATTCCATTTTGATATTATGCTCTAATTCTGATTTTCTTGTTATACTTGCTGAGGTATTCTTTTCTTCTCTGAATGCCTCAGGTTCTGATTAGTAGCCGAGTAGGCGGCTAGTTTTGTTGTGCTGTTGTTGGTGCTCTCTTGTACTGTAGAGATCAGTTTCTTGGTCTTGTGAGGTAGTTTTCTGTTTTTCTTACAGACATACATGCTCGCCAGTGGGTTTGTGTCAGGTTGTTGACGCCCGCTGGTAGTTTTTACTTATAATACTAGATATATTTCTTTTACTGCTACCTTTCTGGAGATAGTCTATTTGCTCTTGGGAAGATTTATGCTAGGTTGCTAGTTATTTTTAAACCTAAAAATACTATAATAAGTAAATCTCATGATCAGCATGTTTATAAAACTCATACACTACTTTCCAAGTAACGTAAAAAGATCATTTTCCTACTTATAATATAAAATAAATATACAGTCTTGTATAGTATAAGTGGACCTCGGGGGACACTTATGCACTTTCATAGGATGTCAAAAATAAATAAAGTATTTTTTCATTGCGTATAAGTATAGTTTTAACTGTAGACTAGCTGATCCACTGAGCCGAGGGATACGGCCTCTAAAACATAATTGATTTTCAAATTATTATAGCTTTTGATTTTTTTTCATAGTCTTGGTAGTTGGTGGTTGCCCGAGCGTCGGCAGTTATCCCCTGCTCGACGTTGCATCACAATGTGTGTTTCTCCTACTCTGATACTTCTTAATTTCAGAGAAAATGCGGGTTGTGACAGTTGGTATTAGAGGGAGGTTGCTTGATAATTTGTCGGGTAACCTTTCCTTGTAGGTATTAGATGTTTAGCATCATATTATACACACACCGATATGTCATCAGCACATCTTGGCTGAAGCACGAACACTACACTAATAGCATAACATGAAGTATACGGGGGCATATTATGTAGTATGGGTTGCATAATATGTGTCTGTATATGGATCCACCATAGGGGCAACATGTGAGGGTTATGTAGTATGGGATGCATAACCTCACCACATGAATGCGACTAGCACGTTTCTTTTTCGTTGCATGAGAATGTTATGTAATATGTGATGCATAACATTTTCATGCGTACGCCACTCATAACATGCATTAGGGCCTTTTTTTTGAATGCATAGCACAATCATGCATAGCATAACATTGCATAAGCACAACGCGCCAAGCTAAAGATTTGCAGGATGACATATGTACACACATGGTTTTAAATCAGAAAAAGAATATAAATTCATGCATTCCCGATCTAGGCACAAGAGTTAGTTGATGGTGGTTAACCATCCTAGGTTAGGCATAACATCACTTTTGTTTAACAAAATAAAATCTTATAGCAAGTATAGCAGGTAAAGGTTCATATTTATGTATGTATTGTCTGTACTAGTAGTTTATTTCAACTGTTGTACTAGGTTTGGACCTCAGTTTTTATGGTTTTAGGATGGCAAGACGTCCTTCGACTAGGTCGACTCCCCTGTCTGAGGGTGAGTCTTCAGGAGCGTAGAGTGATGCGGTGATCGAGAGCCTGCGATAGAGCAACGATTCCTTGGCCAGGCATATGGTGGAGATGCAGGCCCAGATCCAGTCTCTGGTGGTAGTTGTGGCAGGACAGACGCAGGGGGTGCAAGCCCCTGCAGGGGGGGTCAGCTGCTCCTCCCCCTCCTGCTCCCCTGAGACCTCCATTGGTGGTGTCAGCAGAGATGGCCTTTATTTCTCAGTTTCAGTGACTTAGCCCTCCTACATATGATGGGAAGGCAGATTTCATGGTCATAGATGATTGTCTGATCTCCATGGAGGAGATGTTCTCGTACTCCGGTATTGCAGATGATCAGAGAGTGATGATAGCCGCCTATCAGCTTAAGGGTTTGGCTAAGAGTTGGTGGCTTAGAGAAAAGGAGAGCTCAGTGGCCGGTTGCTCTTGGGGATTATTCAAGGAGATGCTGTTGAGGAAGTTCTTGCCTTCGGTCGAGCCTGACCGACTAATGAACGACTTCCTCCACCTGAAGCAGATGCAACTCACGGTCAGTGAGTATGAGATAGAGTTCAGCAAGTTGAGTCGGTTTGCCCCTGGGTTGGTGAGTGTTGAAGCAGATCGAGTCAAGCAGTTCCTTGGTGGCTTAAGGAGCGAGGTTTAGCAGTTGGCCAGTGCATATGGATCAGAGATGTTGGAACCCAAGGTTGGATTTGGGTAAGGATCACTATTAGGGTTTATTAGATTGACCCAAAATGTATAGTCATGGGTCATAGGATTATTTCCAGGTTTGGTCATTCAGAAAAATTCCACAGAAATTCAGATTTGAAGTTCAGAAAATTGCTGGAAGAAAATCTCTGAACTCAGTTCAAAGATCTCTGAGCGGAGATCAACGATCTCTGAGCTCAGCTCAAAGAAAACTGTAAAATTCAGATGCAGTTCAAAATCTCTGAACTCAGCTCAACAATCTCTGAGCTGAGTTCAACGATCTCCGAACCCAGTTTGAAGAAGCTTTAAGATTTAGTTTGGCGATTTCCTATGCCGTTTTTCAGTCCTTCTTATTTACAGCTGGCAGATTTAGTTAAGGCTTAACTGCAGGCATTTATAGCTCTCAAATTTAATGCTATCAAATATAGCTGTTTGAATGACAGTATAAAATATGGCTTATTCCAGAGATTAAATGCCAATTGATTTCTCAAGACATATTCCATTCTCGGGAATTGATTTAGCCATTCCAAGATAGAAAGAATTCAAATGCTTGAATTCTTCAGGCATTAAATATACAGATATTATATCTTACAGAGAAAATAAGAATAGTAATACAACACTCGACAAAATAGAAGAGATAGATAGAGAATATTCAAGAAGGCCTTTTTCTCTCAGCAAAGAAGAACTTAGCTACAAGTTTTCTTGCAGCAAATCAACATCATCTTCTTCATCTGCTCCAGGCTTTCAAGAGACAATCAATTCATATCAGTCTAAAAGCTTGTTGGAGAGCAACATCAACTTGAAGGCCTACACCCTGAAGCAAAGCTTCCACTCCTGAACTATTCTACATCTCAGGGGGAGCTTTGACAACATCACTGAATCCACATAGTCTTCTCATTGTGATTGAGAAAAGAAGACTTTCATCACTCTCTCATCCCCACCTCTTGTACAGGGTTATTACTCCCTTCAAAAGTGAACTCCTTGGTGATAGGGTATCTGATCAAAAACCTATTAGTTTTTAGGCACCTGATCAAAAGCCTGAAGGGTTTCTAGATCTACCTGAAGCAGATCTTGTGGTGATAGGGCACCTGATCAAAACCCTAAGTGGATTCCTACCAGGATGGTAGAAGAGTGGATGTACCCAAGTTTAGGGGAACCACTATAAATTCTTGTGTCGTCTGTGTGCTTGCTTTTCCTTCTTTATCTTTGTGCTGTGACTTTTTACATTAACTTTAGTTTAGAAGAAAGTTAAGATCTAACTGCTCACTTTCAATTGGTATCAAAGCCAGGTTGGTTAAAAATTCCACATCTTCCAGGATGGTTTAAAATACCACACCTTAGTGGTTGCACATGCTAACACCTGAACCAAAACGATCTGATAGATCTTAAATTTCTTGAGAGTTTTTCATGGCACAAAATGAAGAATGTTCAAGCACTGGACCTCCTAAGTGCAATCTGGATAAGCTTGCACTATGGAAGACAAGGATTAGGCTTTTTATGAACTATATTGATGAAGCCATTTTCAATTCTATTTTGACAGGTCCTTATCAACCATTGGAAATAACAAGCATGAATGCTGCTCCATCACCTAAATGGACAGAAGCTCAAAAATTGCTAAAGATTGCTAATGCAAGAGCAATGGACATCCTTGCTCAATCAATGTCTGATGACATTTTTGAAGGAGTTATTGAATGTACTTCAGCAAAAGACATCTGGGACTCCCTAACAGCAGTGGTTGCTGGATCAACAAAAGAAAAAACATTAAATACTGAATCTTGGAGTGACTCTGAAGCTTCATCTTGTACAACTGAAGATGAAGAAGAGTCAAGAGCAAGTGAGTTTTGCCTAATGGAAATAAATTCTTCATGCAGTAGACATGATGAAGAATCAGTCTCTGATGAAGAATCAGAATGTGAATCAGAAGAGGATCAGGTTATCTCTTCCCTTGATTTTGACAACATAACTGAATTTTTACCAAAACAAATCAAAAAATTTCAGAAAATGTATGTTCAACATAGTTCGTCGAACGGAGCTCGACGAAAACTACACTCTTCGTCGAACTCAGGTCGACGATCTCTGAACAGAGATTTCTGGTCAGAAAATCTTGATCGACGAAATAAATACCCTTTGTCGAACCGAGAACGACGAATGTCGAACTCAGATCGACGAAAATATTTTTCGTCGAACTCAGAATTTCAAAACAGAAATTTTTATTCTTTTATTTCAAATTATTATTGTGAAATAAAATTAGGACCCAAGGTAATCTGGGTCCAGAACTCCTAACCTCTCTTTTCAGGAAATGCAGAGGATACAGCAGTAGCTGTATAGGGGGAGATTGTCAATTTTCTGTGTAAAGAAAATTGCTTATTAGGATTCTCTAGTAGTTTTTTGTTTCATGTATTTTATTTCTCAAAGTACCCTTGTACATCTGCTGAAAATCTTTTAAATCAGGCAGATTATTTTTGCTTTGTGTTTTATTTTATGTGAATAGTGTCCTCACCCAAATAGGGGGAGATTGTTGGAACTCAAGGTTGGATTTGGGTAAGGTTCACTATTAGGGTTTATTAGATTGACCCAAAATGTATAGTCATGGGTCATAGGATTATTTCCAGGTTTGGTCATTCAGAAAAATTCCAGAGAAGTTCAGATTTGAAGTTCAGAAAATTGCTGGAAGAAAATCTCTGAACTCAGTTCAAAGATCTCTGAGCAGAGATCAACGATCTCTGAGCTCAGCTCAAAGAAAACTGTAAAATTCAGATGCAATTCAAAATCTCTGAACTCAGCTCAACGATCTTCGAGCTGAGTTCAACGATCTCCGAACACAGTTTGAAGAAGCTTTAAGATTTAGTTTGGCGATTTCCTATGCCGTTTTTCAGACCTTCTTATTTACAGCTGGCAGATTTAATTAAGGTTTAACTGCAGGCATTTATAGCTCTCAGATTTAATGCTATCAAATATAGCCGTTTGAATGACAGTATAAAGTATGGCTTATTACAGAGATAAAATGCTAATTGATTTCTCAAGACATATTCCATTCTCGGGAATTGATTTATCCATTCCAAGATAGAAAGAATTCAAATGCTTGAATTTTTCAGGCATTAAATATATAGATATTATATCTTACAGAGAAAATAAGAAGAGTAATACAACACTCGACAGAATAGAAGAGATAGATAGAGAATATTCAAGAAGGCCTTTTTCTCTCAGCAAAGAAGAACTTAGCTACAAGTTTTCTTACAGCAAATCAACATCATCTTCTTCATCTGCTTCAGGCTTTCAACAGACAATCAATTCATATCAGTCTAAAAGCTTGTTGGAGAGCAACATAAACTTGAAGGCCTATACCCTGAAGCAAAGCTTCCACTCCTGAACTATTCTACATCTCAGGGGGAGCTTTGACAACATCACTGAATCCACATAGTCTTCTCATTGTGATTGAGAAAAGATGACTTTCATCACTCTCTCATCCCCACCTCTTGTACAGGGTTATTACTCCCTTCAAAAGTGAACTCCTTGGTGATAGGGCACCTGATCAAAAACCTATTGGTTTTTAGGCACCTGATCAAAAGCCTAAAGGGTTTCTACATCTACCTGAAGTAGATCTTGTGGTGATAGGGCACCTGATCAAAAACATAAGTGGATTCCTACCAGGGTGGTAGAAGAGTGGATGTACCCAAGTTTAGGGGAACCACTATAAATTCTTGTGTCGTCTGTGTGCTTGCTTTTCCTTCTTTATCTTTGTGCTGTGACTTTTTACATTAACTTTAGTTTAGAAGAAAGTTAACATCTAACTGCTCACTTTCAAGAGACTTATGCAGGTGTAGTGGAGGCTGCTCTGAAAGTGGAGGCAATTGAGACCGCAAAGAACAGAGGCCAGCAAATGAGGAAGGACAAGAGGAAGTCTGCTGAAGAGAAGAACCCCCAGGTACTCGATGCTGCTTCGGGAAAGAAGAGCAAGGTAGTGTGTAGATTCTGTGGCCAGTCAGGCCACCCTATTGAGAGGTGTTTCAAGAAGGCGGGAGCTCAGAATAAGTAGCAAGTTCATGCTATTCAAGGTGCTCCTAAGAAGGATGTTTCCTGTTCTGTTTGCAAGCGACCCGGGAATGATGCTGCCCAGTGCTGGTCCAAGGATAAAGTCTGTTATCAGTGTGGATAGAAGGGCCATATCAAGACAAGGTGTCCTCAGGTCCAGCCTATTCTTCAGGCAGTTCCACTTCAGGCTTTACCTCTGCCTCAGCGTGTGGACAAGGGCAAAGGAAAGCTGAACGTGATCTCTTCCGAGGAGGCTCAAGCTTCGACTCAGGTCATCTCAGCTTAGTTGTTTTCCTAACCTGAAAGTTTTATTTTTCTGGAATGGTTATAGTTTTGTTTTGGTAGTTCCTTAGTTGCTTATATATACTCCTATAGGGTAAATTTAAGGTGAAGAACCGCTGGGCGCGTGTTCTGTTCGACTTTGGCGCTACTCACTCGTGTGTGGCTAGAGCTTTTGTAGAGCGATATCGGTTGATTCTAGATCAAGTTTGTGATACCTTTCGCATCAAGTTCCCTTCTGGTGAATCTGTGTTGTCAGATTTGGACATTCTGGATTGCCCTGTTTTGTTGGGGGACTTTCTTGCGAAGGCAGACTTAAAGATGATTGATCTAGAGGACTTCGATGTTATTCTAGGCATGGACTGGTTGTCTAAGTAAGATGCGGTTATTCAGTGCAAAGGGAAGCGCTTGGACTTCATCAAGGACAACGGTCAGCCTGGAAGTGTGTATGCTGATCCGTGCCAGGATTCCCTTGTCATTTCTGCGGTATGTGCTCAGAAGCTGTTTCGTTCTGATTATTTCGCTTGTTTAGTCTCGGTGGTTGGGACTGCTGTTAGTGTACCGCGCTTGGAGGAGATTCCCGTTGTACGTGGTTTCTCTGATGTTTTTCCTGATGACCTTCCTGGTCTTCCCCCCGAGCGGGATGTTGAGTTTGTGATTGATTTGGAACCGGGTACGCGTCCTATTGCTAAGGCACCTTACCGGATGGCCCCTCGTGAGTTGGAGGAGTTGCGAGTCCAGTTGGACGAGTTGTTGGCAAAAGGCTTTATCAGGCAGAGTTCGTCGCCTTGGGGTGCTCCTGTTCTATTTGTGAAGAAGAAGGATGGGTCGATGAGGCTGTGCATTGATTATAGGGAGCTGAACAAAGTCACCATTAAGAACAGGTACCCTCTGCCGAGGATCGATGACTTATTTGATTAGTTGCGTGGTAGTACGGTATTTTCCAAGATCGATCTTCGTTCTAGCTATCATCAGCTCAGGATCCGTGAGGTAGATATTCCACGGACTGCTTTTAGATCGAGGCATGGACACTTCGAGTTTCTAGTGATGTCGTTTGTTTTGACCAACTCACCATCAGCTTTCATGGATATGATGAACCGCGTGTTCAAGGATTTTCTGGAAAAATTCGTTGTGGTATTCATCGATGATGTGTTGATCTACTCTCGCAGTGCTGAGGAGCATGAGCAGTATCTGCGCTTGGTTCTAACGGAGTTGAGGAACCACAAGTTATTCGCCAAGCTGAGCAAGTGCGAATTTTGGTTGCCTCAGGTCACGTTTCTGGGCCACGTGGTGAATAAGGATGGGATCTCGGTCGACCCGGAAAAGATCGCAGCAGTGATGGATTGGAGCAGGCCGGGCACGCCCAAGGAGATTAGAAGCTTCCTAGGATTAGCTGGCTACTACATGAGGTTCGTGGAGGGTTTCTCTACCCTGGCTGCACCTTTGACCAGGTTGACTCAGAAGAACGCGGCCTTTGTTTGGAGCAAGAAGTGCGAAGAAGCCTTCCTGAAACTAAAGAACAGATTGTACACTGCTCCTGTTCTGACCCTACATACTGACGGCGTAGAGTATGATGTGTACGTGGATGCCTCACATGTTGGTCTGGGTTGTGTGTTGATGCAGGCTGGAAAAGTGATTGTGTATGCGTCAAGGCAACTAAAGACTCATGAGAGAAATTACCCTACGCATGATCTTGAGTTTGCAGCGGTGATTTATGCGCTAAAGTTGTGGAGACATCTACTTTATGGTGCTCAGTGCAAGATCTACACATATCATAAAATTCTAAAGTACGTGTTCACTCAGAAGGAGTTGAATCTGCGCCAACGGCGGTGGCTAGAGTATATGGCCGATTATGATGTGGAGATATAGTATCATCCGGGCAAGACCAATGTGGTAGCCGATGCCCAGAGCCGGAAGACGGGGAAGATCTTTAATCTAACCGCCGATCGTTTAGTGGAAGAGTTCCTCCTGATGGATATCTCCGTGGGGCGATGTGACATGCAGAGTAGTTTGGTAGTGGCAGAGTCATCTTGGATTTCACTTACTAGGTTACACTAGAAGGATGATCCGGATCTTCTACACTTATACCTCAGGACTGAGAGAGGGGAGTTGCCAGATTTTTTTATCGATGATGCGGGTAATTTTAAGTACCGCGGCAGGTTTTGCATCCCCGCTGTTGGGGACATCAGGGTTATGATTTGCAGAGAGGCTCATGGATCCAGTGTTGCCTACCATCCAGGATCTACAAAGATGTATCATGAATTGAAGCAAATTGTCTGGTGGTATGGGATGAAGGGTGATATAGCCCGATTTGTTGCTGAGTGCCACACTTGCAAGCGTGTTAAGGCCGATCATGGAAGGCCTGGTGGCAAGTTAACTCCGTTGGAGATCCCGACTTGGAAGTGGGAGAGTATTTCTATGGACTTCATTACGGGCTTACCGAGATCTCCAAGGGGATTTGATTCAGTTTGGGTGATCGTGGACCGATTGACGAAGTGTGCGCACTTCGTACCCTATAAGATAGATTACCCGATGAAAAAGATAACAGAGCTGTACTTGGACGAGGTCATCAGATTACACGGTGTGCCAGTTAGCATCATTTCGGTTCGAGACTCTCGTTTTACATCTCGCTTCTGGAGGAGTCTGCAAGAGGGTTTGGGTACAGATTTGAGGTATTCTACAACTTACCACCCTCAGACCAATGGTCAGACTGAGCGAGTGAACCAGATAGTTGAGGATATGATCAGTTGATGCATCTTGGACTATGGTGGAGCGTGGTATGAGCGTTTTCGGCTTATGGAATTTGCATACAACAACAGTTACCAGGAGAGCTTGCAAATGGCCCCGTTTGAAGCTTTGTATGGGAGGCACTGCAGAACTCCCTTGTTTTGGACCGAGGTCGGTGAGAGGCCTGTGTTGGGTCCAGATGCGCTCGAGGAAATGGAAGTCACAGTGAAGCTTATTCGAGAAAAGCTTCGTATAGCTCAGGAGAGATATGAGAAGAATGCCAACCGGCGTAGGTCTGACTTGGAGTTTTCTGTAGGGGACCGTGTGTTTCTTAAGGTTTTCCCGATGGTTGGTGTTAAGAGGTTCGGTAAGAAGCTTAAATTGGATCCGAGGTATGTGGGTCCGTTTCAGATTGTTGAGCGGATTGGCGTGTCAGCATATATATTGGATTTGCCAGCAAATTTCCCAGGAGTTCATAATGTATTTCATGTAATCCAATTACGGAAGTGTGTGCGGAGCAGTGGGCAAGTCTTAGATGTTGTGCCCCAGTTGGAGCCTAATCTTTCATATGTTGAGGTGTCGGTCCGTATCTTGGATACTCAAGATCGGGTGCTGCGGACAAAGTCTATCCCGATGGTGAAAGTTCTATGGAAGAATCAGGATTTGGAAAGCGCGACTTGGGAGCTAAAGTCGGCTATGAGGGAGGCTCACCCTCATCTGTTCTGTTGATTTGATTGGTACGTTTTCTTTCTAGTAGCTCTTGTTTTGTTACTTTCCTTCTATAGTAGAAGTTGTGTACGTAAAGTTTCGGGATGAAACTTTCTTTTAGGGGGAGTGACTGTAACGCCCCCGATTTTTCTATGATTATTTAATTCTCGTTTGGCGTTACATTGATGCGTTTCTGGCATGTGCCGTTTGTTAGAGCGTGGTATTAGCTCTTTAGATTCCTTGTGTGGTTGTTGGTAGCCTTTTTGACAAGATTCTCTAGCAAGCCGGGTCTGTTTTGGTGACCGGTGAGGCCTCTCGGGGGATGCTTGTGTTTTGGCTTCGGGTAGTGATAACCCGAGTTTTGTTCGTCGAAAGTTGATTTTGACTCCGCCGTTGCGTTCGTGGGTATTTAGCTACAGTGCAAATTTCGTCGAATTCCGAGGATGTTCGGGTTTCGCATCGTTTTGTATTTTATTTATATTAATGTGATATTATATATTTTATATAGATATTTCGTTTAGATAGTAACAGTTATGGTGAATAGGTGGCTGGCAGCGTTTGGATTGGCTAAGAATAGAAAATATTTGGGATTTAGCCACTATCTATATATAGCCTTATTTAGAAAAGCCACTGTGATGTTCTTTGTCTTTTCGGAATACAACCGTCATCCCTGTGCAAGAGAGGAAAACCGGCGGGCTGCCCTTGCCTTCCACCGCCGATTCCCGGAGTTTTAGCGGGTGGAATTCGATTTTGAAGGCAGATTTGGATTGCTCTCGCCTAGACCTACACCCTGACGAAATTTTCGTCTTGTACTGTACTGCTGGTGTCGAGTTAGAGAAATGGGCCGAGCAAGCTTCGCTGGAATTTGAGGCAAGTGTTGCTCCTACCCTTGCAAAGTTTTTCTCCTTTTATGTTCACATTTGCAGTTATCATACATTTTCCAGAGATCGTTTATTTTGCTCTATTTTCCCACCAAAAATCATGTGAATCTTGAACCCTTAGGCCTATTCCAAACTTACTGAACATCGGATCTAGAACCATGAATGTCCATCTATGTTTTTTTCTTCTTATTTTCTCAAGTTCTGGAACTCCAGGTTTTTGGCCGGGTCGTTGTAGTCTTGATTTTTATCAAATTGTCACTTATTAATCTTGAATTGGGTAGTATTTAGCCTTTTTCTTAATCCTTTCTTGCTGTTAAGTTTGCCCAGTACGGGTGCTAGGGGTAGTGAAGATGAGTGCTTGAATTGACCTTCATGTTGGTAGTCATTGCCCATTAGATTTTACTGTTTGCAGAAGTTCTGTGGGTAGTGTTGACAGCGTTGAGTGCACTCAACACTGCCAGTTCGACGAAGATCGTCGATCTGAATTCGACGGAAATCGTCAAACTTAGATCGAAGATCTCCGGCTTCCAGTTCGACGAAGATCGTCGATCTGAATTCGACGGAAATCGTCGAACTGAGATCGACGATCTCCGGCTGCCAGATCGACGAAGATCGTCGATCTGAGTTCGACAAAAATCGTCGAATTGAGATCGACGATCTCCGGCTGTCTGAGTTCGACGAAGATCGTCGATCTGAGTTCGACGACAATCGTCGAACTAGGATCGACGATCCCCGGCTGTCTGAGTTCGACGACAATCGTCGAACTGGGATCGACGATCCCCGGTTGTCTGAGTTCGACGACAATCATCGAACTGGGATCGACGATCCCTGGCTGTCTGAGTTTGACGAAGATCGTCGATCTGAGTTCGACGACACTCGTCGAACTGAGATCGACGATCCCCGGCTTTCTGAGTTCGACGATAATCGTCGAACTAAGATCGATGTTTCCCTGTGTCCTGAGTTTGATGAGAAATCGTCGAACTGAGCTCGACGATTCCTGTAAGCTGTGTTCAACGATTTTTTCCTCGGTCTTCCCTTGTTTTCTCGAGTGTATCCCATTGGGTTTGGGGTTGTTTGTCGACTATTTTCTGAATGTCGAATCGTGGGTTATGGCAGGTAGTGGTATTTTGACACTCTAAAGGAGTGGGATGGTTTTGTGTGCAAGCCGTGGCTGCCACCTTTTAATCCCAGGTACGGGCTGGGTATTGCCGTGGCCGCCACCTTTTAATCCCAGGTACGGGCTGGGTATGTGGTGGCCTTGTGCTGATACAGTGAATTTTTAGTTGGAATTGTTTTGTTTGGGGGACTGTTTTTGGTCACCAACTCAGGTCCATGTTGTTTACTACTGCCATTAACTCACAAATTAGGATTGTTAGGTGTTTCTTCCTTGTAGAATGCATCATATTATGGCAAGTTCTCTTTTCTTTTGCCTTGTAGCCTCTGCAGTATTTGAGCAGGGCTTGTTGTTGTTTCCTTGTACTTTGTGTACTTTGGCTTACTTTGGACAGCATTTGCTTTTACTGTCATGTTTACTTACTCTCTTTCATTCCATTTTGATATTATGCTCTAATTCTGATTTTCTTGTTATACTTGCTGAGGTATTCTTTTCTTCTCTGAATGCCTCAGGTTCTGAATAGTAGCCGAGTAGGCGGCTAGTTTTGTTATGCTGTTGTTGGTGCTCTCTTGTACTGTAGAGATCAGTTTCTTGGTCTTGTGAGGTAGTTTTCTGTTTTTCTTACAGACATACATGCTCGCCAGTGGGTTTGTGTCAGGTTGTTGACGCCCGCTGGTAGTTTTTACTTATAATACTAGATATATTTCTTTTACTGCTACCTTTCTAGAGATAGTCTATTTGCTCTTGGGAAGATTTATGCTAGGTTGCTAGTTATTTTTAAACCTAAAAACACTATAATAAGTAAATCTCATGATCAGCATGTTTATAAAACTCATACACTACTTTCCAAGTAACGTAAAAAGATCATTTTCCTACTTATAATATAAAATAAATCTAGAGTCTTGCATAGTATAAGTGGACCTCGGGGGACACTTATGCACTTTCATAGGATGTTAAAAATAAATAAAGTATTTTTCCGCTGCGTATAAGTATAGTTTTAACTATGGACTAGCTGATCCACTGAGCCGAGTGATACGGCCTCTAAAATATAATTGATTTTCAAATCATTATAGCTTTTTATTTTTTCATAGTCTTGGTAGTTGGTGGTTGCCTGAGCATCGGCAGTTATCCCCTGCTCGACGTTGCATCACAACGCGTGTTCTCTCCTACTCTAATACTTCTTAATTTCGGAGAAAATGCGGGTTGTGACACTGTTGGCTTTAGAAAATGACAAACTCTTTGCTAGAAAATTGCGTCCCATTGTCTATGACTATTGCCAAGGTCAACCTGTGCCGACAAATTATTTCTCCTGATATAATGTTTTGGATTACCTATGAAATTACCTTTGCCAAAGCGTTGACCTCCAACCACATCGAGAAATAATCCATCATGACTAAGAGGAACCTCCACTGGCCACTAGCTTGGGAAAAGGCCCCACCAGGTCCAATCCCTAGATTACGAAGGGTCATGGTACCATGATTGTCCTGATCCTCTGGGCTGGCAGGAGCTGGCATTTCCAACATTTCTTTACCTATTTTGCGGTGCCCCTACTTATAGTCAGTCAGAAGTACCCATGTCGTAGTATTTTCTTCTCCAAGGTTAGCTCCCCAAATGGCTGCTACACACCCTGGAGTGGATTTCTACTAAGTCCTTAGGGACCTCCTATAACATCGGACTTTTATTGGGCCACCAGAACCCTAATGGTCCCAATAAAAGTGAAATGAACCCATACCTATATCTCATACCAAGGTAGGAAGTTACCCTAGACTGGGATATAGAGCTAGAAAACTCCAATTTGAGTTCTGTATATTCATGTGGCCTCGTGTAGTCAATACAAGTGCATTGGAACTCATTACGTTGAATACCGAGGTCATATGGTGGATATGGCAGTTCCCCGTGGAACGTCGCGAAAATGAGATTTTTGAATATAGATCTTGAGAACTACGATATGAGTTCTGTCAGTTCCTATGGCTTTGTATAGTCGATACAAATGCATTGAAACTCGTTGTATCACAATCCAAAATCTAACAGTGAATAGGAGCATTTTGACCATTTTAGTGTGCTGCAACGTGCAAATTTTGAATACTTAGCAAACGAACTCCGATTTGACCCTGGTAAGTGGCATTGGATTTGTATGGTGAATACAAAGTCAACACAATTCATCCCAGTCTGTTTTGATGATGGGTGGTCTATCCGTGGTCAAATCGAGCATAGTCGTGTACCGAAAGCGTGCACACACTAATTATGACACAACACCAATTGTCGTAGTACTTGGACCTATTTTGACTTTAACCCCCATGGGCGACACACCCCGTGGTTGACTTTTGTCAAATCTCTCTAAAAACCAAATTTTCTTAATAGAATTTATTTTCAAATTCCTCCACTTGAGGCCATCACTCAAAGGCCATCATATGCCCCTTTTGGGCTCGGATTTTCATGTAAGCAGCCAAGAGGAAGGGGCCGTGGGCCAAGCTATGTGGAAAACTCCCTCTCTTCCTCTCTTGTTTTCTCTTTCTCAAGCCCAAGCCCAAGCCCACTTAGGCCATTCTCCAAGCAACCAAGATGGCAACACCTGGTTGTACCTCTCCCTCTAGATGGTTTCCACCTGTTGTAAGCTAAAGGAAAAGCTCCGATATAAAGTCTCCATCTTCCTCATGCTCTCTCCAATCCAAGCTCCAACCAATACGTGGCTGACACCCTGATTATACTTCATCAATGGATGGTTAGCACATGCCGCATACAGCTGGGTAGTTAACCCTAGAAGGGTTGGTTAACCTCACCTTGGTTTGTTTAACTAAGAAGGAGAAGAGGAGGGAGGGGCTCTCCCCTCCCTCTATATAAAGGCCTGAAAATCCTACCCGGAATTTCTGGATTTCCCCATCCTATCTCCAAGCACAAATATGCTTAGCTACCACCTTGTCGAAGCTCTGTTTCACTGGAATCCCTCCACTCAAGCTCCAACACCCTCCATCGTCATTAATGGTGGAACTCGCTGAGATCTCCCGGGGACCCCAAACATGGTGGAAACCTCCTCCTCTCCTTCCTAACTATTTTTTGGACGCTTCGTATTCGAGCTCTGGCGGCCGGAGCGCCTCAGCGGTCAACCCCCTCTTCTCCAATCAAAAATAAAAAATAGCTCTGGTAGAAGCTTGTTTGGTGTTTTTGCAAAACCACAGAGTGCCTCGTTTTTAAAATAACTCTCGGGAATTTTGGGGGACTCGGAAGATGAAAGTACGAGCTTCGAGAAAAATAATCCCCAACCTCGTTTCGGATGAAGAATTTCCCTCATATGCTGGAACAAATTTTGATGTTGAAATTCGAGGAAGAATGTGCTCTCTAATGAGATTCTCGGATTCGATCCGACACGAGCAAATGAGTTGTTATTTACTCTTGGATGAACAATAAAGGTGTAACTCATGATAAGACTCCTGATCTGATTAAGCCATGATTGAAAGACGCAATTGAATTATTATTGGATCTTAATGATGGGTGAAACTCAAAGAAGACTCCTAAAAACTGAAATGGAACTGAACGTGTCTCCTGAGAATGGAGATGAAACTAAACATGCCTACTGAGAATAGAGATGGAACTAAACTTGCAGCCTATGAATGGAGATGGAATTGAAGCCTCCTGAATGGAGTGAATGGACTACTAACCATTTTCTTTATGATTTATTCTAGTCACGTATTGGTCCAGTTCCTTCAGTTTTCTCGGTTTAATACTTTCTTTTCAGTACTCCAGCCTCGTACCGGTCCTACTTATTTACTTTTAATTCAGTTCATTTCTTTTAAACACTCCTTCCAGTCTTGTACTGGTCCTGCTTATTTACTTTCAGTTCAGTTCATTCCTTTTTAGTACTATTCCAGTCTCATACTAGTCCAGTTCCTTTCAGTACTTACTTTCAGTTCTTTTATTTCAGTACTACTCCAGTTTTGTACTGGTCCTATTTCATTACAGCATTTCAATTCCACTGCTTCCATTTTTAGAGGCTTTTAATACCGCACTTTTATTCCTGCAATTTATCATTTTAAGCATGGGTCCTTCTCTGATTAGCAGTTTCTATTAGGTTGATCCTCAGTTGGGGATAACGTGAGTTGAGGTATTCCTCCAAACTTAGCCCCACATAAAGAGCTCTCATGCTGCTTATTGGAAGGCGAGTTGAGTGCCACTTGCCTGAATTATTTAAAGCACAGTAGGGCAAGACACCGCAGAACCGGTGTGTGCCAGCAAAATTGGTAAATTTAATTTCTTATAAATTGCTTGCGGTAAATTGTGGTGAGTCAGTCACTTTCGCATACCATTTTTACCGGTGTGGGGAGTTTGTCAACTCAAGGCGATAGGGAGATGAGTAGCATGGGTGTCCGGTCGTTATGATTTTTCCCCATTGGGTTTCCACCGCTGGTCGGCCAAAATGTTGAATTGTCTGATGTCGCTCCCATTCAAGCGTACACGGGGTTATACGTTGGGGCATGGGTTGTGTGGTACGACCACTCGCAGAAGTGTCAAGACTGGCCACTATCACCGATGGCCACATCGATGAGGCCTGTAGGCCTCGCTACCCTGCTTGAAAAAAAGCAATCCATACTATGTTGATATAGGGTATGTGCGCGGCTGTGAATGTCTGCGGTGTGTGCGCGACTGTGAATGCATGCAGTGTGTGTGCGGCTGTGAATGCATATATTGTGTGCACGACTGTAAATTCCTATGGGTTATGCGCAACTTGAATGCATGTGGTATGAATACAAGTTGTGAATACCTGATGTGCTGATGTGCTCGTGGAGCTTTGTTATAAATGATGTATATTGCTGCTACTATTCCAGTTATACTGTGTTGCACCTTCTTTTATGATTTCTCCTAGCATATAGATGAAAAGTTGTACTAACTCTCTCATGCTTCGGCTATCTACTTTTGTTGGGTCATGAGCTCGTTCTAATTATATGGATCCGGGGAGGAGATTTGTTTCCATTTAGCTATGTAACTAACGGTTATTTTAATAACCATTCACATGAGATGGAGCATCATAGTGACCAGCTATCGTGGGACGATACGCTAGCTGATAGGACTACCCGAGCAGAGTCACCCCCGTCATCTCTAGAGTTTCGAGATGTGAGTACTAGTGATCAGGATTGAGAGGGCGAGAAGTTTAGAGTAGGCATACTTTTATAGCTTACGGGCTTTATGTATAAATTATAGCTACGACCATTATATTCTCCTTAAATATATATTGGTATATATATGTTGTGGCTTCCTACTAATGCTTTTATGATACTCTATGATGTTAATGTTGTGATTTAAGTTGAGCAAGACGGCCAACTAGTACTTAGTAGTGTAGGTCGTTACCCCTTAAGTAGCACTAGGTGGATGTCTTGGGGATGTAAGATCCCCTCCGGCCCGCGGGCAAAGGTTGGGAAGGTGATTTTACACCTCCTTCTCGTAAACACATCTGGAAAGGAACTCGGAGAGGATCTTCCAATACAGCACCCCCTCTTGCAGTAAGTGTAATACCCTAAAACTCAAAAATGATCTGGTAGCGTCTTAAGGCCAATCTGGGGCCTAACAAGGGTCACACGGCCTTGGACACGTGCGTGTCTATGGCCGTGTCCTGCTACGAGTTCGATGATTTTTCGTGAGGTCGACGAAATGCATTCGACGATACTTGGGGGTTGGGTACACGGCCTGAGACATGGGCGTGTCCAGGCCGTGTACTGCTTGGTGTTAGTCGAGCTGTGTCGGGTGAGGAACACGGCCGGAAGTACCGGCATGTACTGGTCGACACGGGCATGTCAAATGTTGACACGGGCATGTCTAAGACCGTGTCTTGGTCGGGACGTGACGGTTTCCATTGTCGCTTGAGGAACACGCCTTGTGTCACGGGCATGTCAGCGGCTGACACGGGCATGTCAAAAGTAACAGGGGCGTGTCTGAGCCCGTGTCCTGTTCTGTGTTCGATGATCGTTTTCAGATCGTGAGACACGGCCTGTGACACGGGCATGTCACAAGCCGTGTTCGGCCCAGGAAGTTGATTTTAAGTGCGAATCGTGGCCGTTCATTTACTTCAAATGGGATCCAACAGCCCAGAGATCTCCCTGCTGTTATAAGGCCGGGAGTTGAGGTTCAAACCCTCATTTTCTCTTAGGTTTTCTCTTTCTAAAGTGTTAGAGAGAGGGGAGAGAAAGGAAGAAGGAGAAGGAGAGATTCGGCTGCTGGTTGAGCTTCGGATCCCCAAATCGTGTGCCGAGTCCAGATCCGTGGAGGCGAGGCTATTGCGGTGCTTTCCATCTGGCTAGTTTTCCATGGCGCCAAAGCGAACCTCTAGGGTAACGATTCTCTTCTTGGACATGTGAAGTCCTCTTCCTTTTCGCATAGGAAACCCGCTCTCACGAGTATGCGGTGATTGTGAGGTGTTCCTTCGGGTGGATATGAATAGTCCTACTAGTTTTGCATGTAGAGTCTGGAATTGAAGTACGGACATAGACATGGTGTGTGAAACCTACACGAACAAGTTGGTCTGGATCGGTGATGTTTCATTATGCATGAATAGCCGGAGAAGACTCCATGCCGATGGTTGTTTTCGGGTTCTTCTACGTGGTAGATTGCAACAGGGAACCTTGGGGACTAACCCCAAGCAGTACCCGGAAAACTGGGCAGATGCGTGGTTCTGCCATCTTGGTGGCCTGGGAGCCAACTTGTAAATAACTGGGTTATGTATTATTGTGTGATCGATTCGGGACTCGGGGAAGCTTAACCCGCACTTATGGCTTAAATTATCGTGGCGGTGTGAGCAACGGGTTGAGTGGAACCGTACCCGCTCTATGTTGTTCAGTTAAAGAGACCTAAGGTACTTGGCACTTACCGAAGGCATAGAGGGCGGGTCTTAGCCTTCGGCCGGAAATACTAAAATGCTCACGATATTGCCGTCTTGGGGGTGGTGGTGGACTGGGTTCACCGAGAATGTGCCCTGAGAGTACGGGGTGTGTGGTCGTGCGAGCCTACGCCTGTAGTGAAGTGTGATTAACTTGTACTTTCACTATCTTGTTTAGCTATACTAATAAAGTGCAGCGAAGGAGCACCGCCGCCCCAATTTAGGGGAGAGGTCGTTACAATTTGGTTAGCTTTAGCTTTTGTTTGCCACCATTGCGGTGGATTGTCGATTGCAGGTACTGCGGAGCCTAGTGGCAAGTAGCGGGCTGTGTCCCATGTTGCTGAGCCGGCCCTTGAAGGACAAGGCGAATGTTTACTTTTACGCTCATGTGTGGCTGGCCTGTGTGCCGATGTTTGTGTTGGAACACCCTATTACTGATTTGGGCAAGGATCACTATGTCCTTTAGGAAATTTGTTTTGACCTCCTTGTATAGATCTAAAGGTCAATTATATTGAGTCTAAGGGTTAGTATTTAGGTTTGAAAGCTGCCCTCAAGACCCTCAAGACCAGATATTTCAGTTCAGGAGACTAAGTCATTTCATCGAGCTCAGGTCGACGAATCGTCGAACTCCATTCGACGATCTCTGAGCTCACTTCGACGAATTGTCGAACTCCATTCGACGATCTCTGAGCTCAACTTCAACGAATCGTCGAACTCCGTTCGACGATCTTCGAGCTCAGATCAACGTTCCTGTCTCTAGTTTGTTTCCCTATCTCTGAGCTCAGTTCGACGATAGTTGAGCTCAGATCGACGCTTTCTGCTTCAGTCTAAGTCCAGTCGCTGAGCTCAGTTCAACGATAGTGGAGCTCAGGTCGATGTTTTTCTGGATAGATCGACGTTTTTCAAGATTCAAATTCAGACAGTTATGGAATTATTCCTAGAATTTATTTCAAGGATCTTGTAGCCATTTCAATTAATCTGGAACAAGTTTCAAGGGAATTTTAAAGGAATGTTTTATTAGACTTTCCTCTAGAAGACAAAATGCAGTTAAGGAAGTCATTTATGACAGCTAACGACTATCTTGGACAGAGAATCATTCTATTCAGATCAAAGGAATAAAAGATTATTATTCATTCTGCTGGTTAATTACACAACAACAAGGAGAGAAAATAGTTACAGATATTTACAGTCATAGATTTCATACAGGAACACACATCACTGAAGGAGATCAATATACTGAAATTTCTAGATCCCTCCTTATTCCAGTGTTCAAAGGCCATTGTCATTCAAGACTCCAGACACCACACATTTCAGTTGCTACTGGAATCATCTTTTGCTGGAGATCAAATTTTCTGAAGGCCTGTCACCCTACTGTAAAGCTTCACTTCTTGAACAACTCAAGATCTCAGTGGGAGCTTTGACAACATCCACTATCTTCTCTCTGATTGTTGATAGAGAAGATCATCTCACCTCTCACTCTCTCTCTGCTTTAAAGGGTTTATCAAACTCCCTTCAAAAGTTTGTGTTGGTTTCTGAGACCTTGTCAAAGCTCAGTGGTGGCAAGACACCTGATCAAAAAATCTAGTTTGGTTTTTGAGCACCTTATCAAAAGCTCATTGGTGCCCAGGACAACTGAACAACTCATCCTGCAGTGGATTCCTACCTAGGGTGGTAGAAGAGTGGATGTACCCAGATTGGTTGGGGAACCACTATAGATCCTTGTGTCTTCTGGTTGCTCTTCTCTTTTGTTTTCTGGCTGTGCTCTGTGATTGCTTTGTGATTAGATAGTTGCTGTGTTTGCTTTATTTCTTTTTCTTCCATGTTCACTTAGGAATATAACAAGAGTTGTAAAAAGTTTTTAGTAAGCACCATACTCTATTCACCCCCCCCCCCCCTCTAGAGTATATCAGATCTAACCTGCACTTTCAATTGGTATCAGAGCCAGGTTGGTTAAAATACCACACCTTAGTGATTGCACAGGCCAACACCTGAACCCAAAGATCACTCTAGTTAGATCTGGTTGTGTTAAGTTTGTTATTAGATCTATTTCTTCACAGAACATGGCCCAGAGCAAAGATTATGCTAGCACCAGACCTCCAGTGTACAATCTATCTAAGTTTGCACTTTGGAAGGCAAGGATAAGATTGTACATGAATTCTATTGATGAAGATATTTTTAATTCTGTTTTGACAGTGTGTCCAAGACCCCCAGAAAATACAAGCACAAATGTTGTTCCACCTTCTTCAGGAACATATGCAGAAATAAAAAAAATGGAAAGTTGCAGATGCCAAAGCAATGAACATTTTGGCACAAACCATGTCTGATGACATATTTCAAAAAAGTAGTTGAATGTAACTCAGCAAATGACATCTGGGACAAGTTATCTGAGATAGTCTCAGGATCTGCTGATGAGAGAAAAGATAGAAGATCCCATCTCATAACCCAATATGAGAACTTCAAGAAATGAGAAGCTGAGTCAGTAGCAGATATGTATAATAGACTCAGTCTCATAGTCAATGAGCTGAAAACATTGGACAAAGAGATCTCATTGACTGAGCTTAATGATAAAATCCTAATGTGCTTCCCAAGCACTTGGGACTCAAGGATCTGGCCAATCAAGGATGCCAGAAGCCTAAATGAGATCACAACTGAAGCTCTCTTGGGCAAGCTCAAGTATTATGAGCTGTTCATCAAGAATATAGAAGAAGAGCAGAAGGCTGTCTCACCAGCTATAAGAAAGGAAAAAATCAATAGCTTTCAAAGCCATTGAAGATCATCCTGAAGACAAGGCCACAGGCAATAAAGAGCTGCTAAGCCTACTGGCCAAAAAGTTTTACAAAATGGCCTGGAAGGATTTCAGGAAAAGATCATACAGAGGGCATGACAAGCCAAGGTATGACAAATCAAATAACAGAGAGAATATTTGTTTTGGATGCAGAAAACCAGGCCACATTGTGCCTGACTGTCCAGAAAATAAAAACAAGGACAAGAAGGACAGGAAATAAAGGAGAAAAGAAAAGGACTTCAAGAAAAATAGCAATGACAAACCCTCCTCCAGCAAGAACAAAAATACAAGGGGTTTGTTGCTGAAACTTGGAGTGAGATAGAAGAAGAATCTGAAGCTTCATCCAGTTCTAGTGATGATGAAGATGATGCTGATAAAAAATAATTCTGCATGATGGTTATCAATGGCTCACAACAAAATTCTGATGCAGAAGAGTCAGAGTCAGAATCAGAGACTCAATCTAAAGAGGATCAGGTAATAAATTCTTTTGATCTTAATTCTGAGGACTTCAAGTGTGAGTTTAAAGCACTGTGTTTAGATTTATTAAAATATAAGAAGGAAATCATTTCTCTCAGAAATCAACTATCCGAATACAGCACTTTAAAAATCAGAAAACCTCAAACTCTCTGAGGAGTTGGAATGCTATAGGGAGCAGATAGCTTCACTGAAAAGAGAGCTATCAGAGGCCAAAAAGTTTGAAGAATCCCTTAATGGGAGAAGTATCAAACTAATGGACATCACAAGTACAGTGAACTCAAGATTCAATAGTACACTGGGCAGGGGTGCCTCATCTAGCCAACCCATAGTATTAACTACCCCAATCAAATTTATCTCTGATAAAGGTAAGGGAGTTGTGGAGGTAGCTAGGAAGAATTCTGACTTACCTAAGAAAACAAAAGTTTAACAAAAAATGTCGAACGGAGCTCGACGATCGCCGAATGGAGCTCAACGATCTCAGGCTGAATCGTCGAACTCAGGTCGACGATTTCTGAACCCTGAACTCTGCCACAATCGATCTTCGAACGGAGCTCGACGATCTGACCCAAGATCGTCGAACTCAGCTCAGCGATCGTCGAGCAGAGATCAGAGTTTTGAAAAAATTTTCAAAGGTAAATCAAATTTCAAACCTAGGGGTCCTACATCCCAAAGATTTAACCCTTATACTGAATGGATAATACCTCCAAGGAGATATCATCCTGAAGGTTATAAGAGCCAACCTGTGATGTCTTTTATTTCTGAATTCAAAGGTTATCAACCTAGGCCCAAGGTAAACTGGGTCAAAAATAAATGAATTGTTTTATGTGCAGGTGAAGACCAATCCAACATCAAACTAGCAATGGTATCTAGATAGTGGGTGCTCAAAGCACATGACAGGAAACAATGACAATTTCACATCTTTCAAAGCCAAACTTGGACCCAAAGTAATATTTGGTGATTCAAACTTTGGACTAACAAAAGGATATGGTGTACTCCAGATTGGCTCAGTCACATTCAAGAAAGTAGCCTATGTGGAAGGACTGAAGCACAACTTAATCAGTATCAGTCAACTGTGTGATGAAGGCTATCAAGTGACTTTCAGTAAATCCTCATGCATGATCAAATCAGAGGACAACACAACTGTGTTGACAGGTAAAAGGAAAGATAACATCTATCTTGTAGATTTTCTTTCAACCAAGGTAGATATATGCTTGTTCAACTCTATTTGTAGACCTAATAAATTATGGCTTTAGAGATAAGGACATATAAACCTTAGAACCATTATTAGGCTATCCATGGACAACCTTGTTATAGGACTACCTTCTGGCCCCTACAAGAAGGAAGGACTCTGCAGGGCTTGTCAATTAGGCAAGCAAACCAAAAATAGTTTTAAATCACTTAATAAGAGTGATTCACCTAGGAATTTGTATCTGTTACACATGGATCTTTTTGGACCCATTACAGTACAAAGCTTAGGAGGGAAATCTTATACTTTAGTAGTTGTAGATGACTTCTCTAGATTCGGTGTCCTTTCTGAGGAAGAAGTCTGATAACTTTAAGTGTTTGACAGAGTTTCTCAAATGCATACAGAGTGAATTCAACACTCACATTGCCCTGATCAGGAGTGATCATGGGACAGAGTTTGATTCTCTTCTTATGCAAGAGTTCTGTCAAAGTGAAGGGATCAGGCACACTTTCTCAGCTCCTAGAACTCCTCAACAAAATGGTGTAGCTGAAAGGAAAAATAGAACCCTTATTGAATCTGCTACTACATTATTGTCAGATGCTCACCTTCCTCTATCCTTTTGGGCAGAGGCAGTGAACACCTCCAACTATGTGTTGAATAGAAGTTTAATACATAAACTGAAGGGCCAGACTCCCTATAAATTACTCAAAGGGAAGAAACCTAAAGTAGATTACTTTAAAATCTTTGGTTGTATTTGCTACATTCATAATAATGACAAGAAATACTCAGCAAAATTTCAAGCTAAAGCTGATGAAGGAGTGTTTCTGGGATACTCCATGATTAGTAAAGCTTATAGGGTATATAATAAATCTACTCTCAAAATTGAAGAATCTGTTCATATATCTTTTGATGAATCTAACATGTCTTTCAAGGAGAAGAATACTTCTACCATAGAACCTTTGCAGGTACACTCTCTTGCTGAAGACTTGGACAGGTTATAAATCATTCAAAAAGATGAAAGCAGTGAAGATGAAGAAGTTATTCAACATCTTGGAGAGAATCTTCTTGAAGAGCCAGTTGTTGTACCACAAGAGGAAACAACAATACAGATTGATGAACAATCAACATCTGTTGATTTAGTAACATCAAGAGACCATCCAATCTCCCAAGTGATTGGAGATATCTCGGCTGGTGTGCAAACCAGAAATCAGGTCAACCAAAACCTGATGCACACTTGATTTCTTTCTCAAATTGAACCTCAATCCATTCAAGATGTAGAGCAAGATCCACACTGGATCATTGCAATGCAAGAGGAGTTGCATCAATTAGAAAAGAACAAAGTTTGGGAACTATTGCCAAGGCCAAAGGATCACTCCATTGTTGGAACAAAATGGGTGTTCTGAAATAAATTAGATGATCAAGGAGTCATTATAAGGAACAAGGCAAGGCTAGTTGCTCAAGGGTACTCTCAAGAAGAAGGGATAGACTATGACCAGACCTTTGCACCAGTTGCATGGTTAGAGGCCATAAGAATCTTCTTAGCATATGCAGCACACAAAGGATTCAAAGTTTATCAAATGGATGTAAAGAGTGCTTTTCTCAATGGAGATATCAAAGAAGAAGTCTATGTCAGACAACCCCTAGGTTTTATCTCTTCAACTCATCCTGATTATTTTTTCAAATTGCATAAAGCATTATATGGTCTAAAGCAGGCTCCTAGAGCATGGTATGAGACCCTAGCATGCTTTCTTCTGAAAAATGATTTTATAAGTGGTAGAGTAGACCAAACTCTTTTTATTAGAACTCATAAGTCCCATACCCTACTAGTACAAATCTATGTAGATGATATTATATTTGGTTCTACTGATTCAAATTTGTGCAGAAGGTTTTCCAACCTAATGCATTTTAAATTTGAAATGAGTAGCATGGGTGAGCTATCCTTCTTTCTAGGATTGCAAATCAAACAACATACTGAAGGCATATTTATTTTTCAAACCATGTATGCAAAATAATTGGTTAAGAAACTTGGTATGTTTGAAGCATCATGCATGAAAACACCTATGCCTACTAATGTTGTATTAGATGCTGATGAACATAGGAAACCTGTTGATCAGACAATATATAAAGCAATGATTGGCTCTTTACTGTACCTTACAGCTAGTAGACCTGACATAATGTTTGTTACATGCATATGTGTTAGATTCCAAGTGAGACCTAGAAAGTCACACTTAACCTTAGTTAAAAGGATTCTTAGGTATGTAAAAAGTTGTCCAAATCTAGGTCTCTGGTATCCAAAAGATTCAGCATTTGACTTAACTGTATTTTCAGATGCTGATTATGCTGGATGCAGAATAGACAGGAAAAGCACCAGTGGAACTTGTCAGTTTCTTGGTGACAGACTTGTCTCCTGGTTTTGCAAGAAACAAACATCTGTGTCAACTTCAACTGCTGAAACTGAATATATGGCTGCAGCTAGTTGTTGTTCACAAATCTTGTGGATTCAAAACTAACTTCTAGACTATGGCTACAACTTAGAGAAGTATAAAATATTTTGTGATAATACCAGTGCTATTTCCATTGCACAAAATCCAGTTCTCCATAGTAGGACAAAACATATAGAAATTAGGCATCACTTTCTAAGTGATAATGTTGAGAAAAATAAAATTGAACTTCAATATATCCCAACTGATTTGCAAAGGGGAGATATTTTCATCAAACCCTTGGATGAAAAGAAACATACATTCTTCCTGAATCAGTTAGGAATGTTAGATGGAGGAAGTCTAAAATAAGATCCAAGATTTTAAAAATCTAAAAATGACCAAGACTAGGCAAATCAAAATGTTTTTTTCTAGTGTATAGGGTGTTTCTGGTCTCTGAACTGCGCTCGACGATTTTCCCCAAGATCGTCGAACGGAGATCGACGATCTCAGAAATCGTCGACCAGAGTTCAGCGCTTCTCAGATAGTTCTAAACTATCTTTCTTCAGGTCAGCGATCGTCGAACGGAGCTTGACGCTCTCCAATATCGTCAAACGGAGATCGACAATGTTGATGACCTTTCAGTTTCCTTTAGAAGCCCAGATCGTCGAACAGAGTTCAACGATCTTTCCTTTTCTGCGTCGAACCCTAATATAAAACTCATTTTTTGGCCGTCGTTCTGCCTTTGCACTTTCATACTCTCTGCAAATTTTCTCTTTCCCTCCAAACTTTTCTACACTTGGTCCTTTGTTTGTTCATTTTTTTTGCAGGAATCAATGGCAGTTTCAGTTGCAATCTTGGCAGCCATAAAATTTGACGCTGGCTTTGATATAGATATGGATTCTTTCGATAACAGCGATCAAATATTCAAGGACATTCTGGAACTTTTCAAGGACCAACAGTTAATTACCATAATGACTACAAGGATCAAATTGGCCGCAGATGAAATAAAGGAATGGGTGTATACTGCCCACATTCTGGATCAGAACACAGTGGTTGGAACCATCTTAGGAACTTAGGTACCTTTAACACCTACTGCTTTGACAGAGGTATTTCAATTGAATTCTGGAGAAGATTCTGTTGAGCTTTCTGGAGAAGAATTCTCAATTATGCTTGAGAGGATGGGCCATTCAGCACCTAACCCTAACAAATTGCTTAAGAAGAATCTGCCAGTTGAGTACAGATTTCTTGCTGATGTAGTTGGGAAAGTGTTGTTGGCAAAACACTCTGCTCATGATACCATCTCTAGGTATCAGCTTTGTCTAATGGGTGCCTTGGTGGACAAGAAGCAGCTGAACTGGGGAGAAGTTTTTTTTGACTTGATCAAGAAGAAAATTAACAAGAATTTTGTTAATTTTGGGAGGATTTTAGGGCTGTTTCTTCAAAATAGATGCCCTAACCTGCTTGTTTCCAATGGGATGCACATCAATGCCTCCAAGAGGCTTACCTGTACACTATTTGGGAAATGGGACAGGCAGATTGTAAAGCCCAGCAGAGCCTCTGCAATCTCTTCTTCAGGCACAAGGACTATTTCAGTCTCTTCCCCTCAGGTTTTTTCCCCTGCAGAAGATTTTCTTGCCTCATCATCTCCTCCTTCTCCACCTATTGTTTCATCAACAACAATCACATCCACTATCACAATTTCATCCCCCATTTCCATCCCATCTCCAACTTCAATCCCTTCTCCAACTCCAACATCAACTGAAGAACTCTTCCATCCACTACATCACTACCCACACATGGACATTGATTCATCATCTCATATTCCATCATTCACTCTTCTAGATGATTCCTATATGGATGATTCTCCTTCATCCCCTCTTGAGCCACCATCATCATCCACTTCCTATCAACAATTACTTCAGGAAATCATTGCTCAACCATCATTCACACCATCCATCTCAACTCCATTATCTTCCATCTCCTATAATTCCAATATCTCAACCATCACTTCTACCATCCACAGTCTCTCCAACAACATCTCCTGCTGCTCCAACCTTCATCTCTATGACATCCATCCCTACCTCTACTCAAGTCCCTCTTGAGCAAGTAGATCATCCAGCTATTGCAGACAAGCTAAATGAGCTGATAGCTCCAAGGCTATCACTACTGCTGGAGACTTCATTGGCTCCACTTCTGAAATCTGTTCAGGAGTTGTCTGCCAGGCTATCCTCTATTCTTCCTCCTCAGGCAATCCCTTCTACTGGGTTCCTTGATCCAGTTATCACTGAATCTAGGCAGGGAGAGATGCCTTATGAAGCTGAGAGATTTCCTGCTGCAGTAACTTCGGTTCAAGCTCCAGTTGCAGTCATTACAGTGGACCTCAGGTCACTGCTGTCAGTTTTTGATTCTGTATACTTCAGCTGCCTTCCAGACCAGCATACTGAAGACCTTACTAAGGCCATTGTGCCTATTTCTTGCTGTGAGCCCAGCATTTTAGCCTCTTTTATAGATTCTGTCCAGGCTGTGGACAATGTTGTAATTGCTGCTGTTTCTAAGGATATACATATGACAGAGGCAATTGATTTTGAGCCTGCTGTATCTGAAATTTTTGTTTCTGATATTTCTGTTTTTGAACCTGATGTTATAGCTCCTTCTGACAGTGTTGCTTATATTCCAATTCCTGCTGCTGTTGTTGCTCCTGTTGCTATTTCTGCTGTTTCTTCTGCTCAGTCTCAACAATAGAAAAAATATATCAAAAGGATTGATGCAGTGTATGATAATCCACAAAGTTCAGACAGTGATCAGTTTAGAACTGACTCTGATGATTCCTCTGCAATAATTGCAAGGAAATGGAAAGCAAGAAGCAAGGCAATGAAGAGAGTTCCCCCAGAAAAGGTTAAAGATATAAATGATATTCCATATTATATATTGCATGATTGCTCTATTATAGAACCATGGATGCAGTACTCCAGAAATCAGCTGAAAGCCATGAAAAAGATAAGGAAGTATGACAAAGGATCATCCCATTTCAATCCTCCTCCTCCTCCTTCACCTGATGCAGGTGCAGGTGGAAGTTCTGCCTTTCAATCTACTGCTAGAAGCCAAAGTTCATATCAATTTTAAGGAAGACCTCAGCAAAGAGGAAATCAGTCTAGAGGCTACCAGTCCAGAAGAGGACAGTACAGAGGAAATCAAAGAGAACTCAGAGTGTATTCTAAATGATATTCCAGGCAACATCCTTATCAAAGGGAAGGACAAGGTCCCTCTGACACTACTTCTGGTCCTTTCCCTTATAAGCTTAAAGATCTTGTCTCTTCCAGAGCTCCTGCTGATGAGTCAACTAACAGATATGAACCTCCTGTTCCATTTGAAGACCGAGAAAATAATCCCACTTCATGGACTGCCAGAATGAAAGAGTTGGCTGCATTAGATCAAATCAAAAACGCCAAAAAACAAGGAAAAGACACATCAAATATCACTACTCTATCAGATCAGAGAAAGAAAGAACTTGAGAGATATTCTTCCAGCAAATTCTTTGACTCAGAAAGTTATATGAAGCTGCACCCAGAAGTTGTAGTCCCCAGGCCAAAGCATCAAACTTCTCTAGGTGCAGCTGATGACAGAAGATCCAAGAAAGAAGCTCTCAATCCTAACAGAGAAATAGTTCTCATAAAGTGCAAGGAAAAAGAATGATTTTGTAAGCTGACAGTAATACCTATTTCTGACTATCTGTGATTATATCTGTGTTTCTACAATGTTTTTTTTTGTTATATTTCTGCATTGTATGTTTTTATTTTTCCAATGTCTGTAAATAGTAATCCTAACCCAAATAGGAGGAGATTGTTGGAACACCCTATTACTGATTTGGGCAAGGATCACTATGTCCTTTAGGAAATTTATTTTGACCTCCTTGTATAGATCTAAATGTCAATTAGATTAAGTCTAAGGGTTAGTATTTATGTTTGAAAGCTGCCCTCAAGACCCTTAAGACTAGATATTTCAGTTCAGGAGACTAAGTCATTTTGTCGAGCTCAGGTCGACGAATCGTCGAACTCCATTCGACGAATCGTCGAACTCCATTCGACGATCTTTGAGCTCAATTTCAACGAGTCGTCGAATCCGTTCGACGATCTTCGAGCTCAGATCGATGTTCTTGTCTCTAGTTTGTTTCCCTATCTCTGAGCTCAGTTCGACGATAGTTGTGCTCAGATCGACGCTTTCTGCTTCAGTCTAAGTCCAGTCGCTGAGCTCAGTTCAACGATAGTGGAGCTCAGGTCGATGTTTTTCTGGAGAGATCGACATTTTTCAAGATTCAAATTCAGACAGTTATGGAATTATTTCCAACATTTATTCCAAGGATCTTGTAGTCGTTTTAATTAATCTGGAGCAAGTTTCAACGAAATTTTAAAGGAATGTTTTATTGGACTTTCCTTCAGAAGACAAAATGCAGTTAAGGAAGTCATTTATGACAGGCTAACTACTATCTTGGACAGAGAATCATTCTATTCAGAGCAAAGGAAAAAAGATTATTATTCATTCTGCTGGATAATTACACAACAACAAGGAGAGAAAATAGTTGCAGATATTTACAGTCATAGATTTCATACAGGAACACACATCACTGAAGGAGATCAATATACTGAAATTTCTAGATCCCTCCTGATTCCAGTGTTCAAAGACCATTGTCATTCAAGACTCCATACACCACACATTTCAGCTGCTGCTGTAATCATCTTTTGCTGGAGATCAAATTTTCTGAAGGCCTATCACCCTACTGCAAAGCTTCACTTCCTAAACAACTCAAGATCTCAGGGGGTGCTTTGACAACATCCACTATCTTCTCTCTGATTGTTGACAGAGAATATCATCTCACCTCTCTCTCTCTCTCTCACTACTGTAAAGGGTTTATCAAACTCCCTTAAAAAGTTTGTGTTGGTTTCTGAGACCTTGTCAAAACTCAGTGGTGGCAAGACACCTGACCAAAAAATCTAGTTTGGTTTTTGAGCACCTTATCAAAAGCTCATTGGTGCCCAGGACACCTGATCAACTCATCCTACAGTGGATTCCTACCTAGGGTGGTAGAAGAGTGGATGTACCCAGATTGGTTGGGGAACCACTATAGCTCCTTGTGTCTTCTGGTTGCTCTTCTCTTTTATTTTCTGGCTGTGCTCTGTGATTGCTTTGTGATTAGATAGTTGTTGTGTTTGCTTTATTTCTTTTGCTTCCCTGTTCACTTAGGAATACAACAAGAGTTGTAAAAAGTTTTTAGTAAGCACCATACTCTATTCACCCCCCCCCCCCTCTAGAGTATATCAGATCTAACCTGCACTTTCAGTTTGGAATACATTTATTATTTAAGTAAACTCTTGTAAGGCCATAAGGCCAAGTACTTTGTGTATTTGTGCGCTCATTCTTACTGTGGGTTTTTAGTGGACATTCATGATGTGGCTTGGGTCCTTATAACTGTTTTAAAAAGCTTCTACTAGAATGCTCTGAGTTAGGATGTGTGTTCCTTTGGCAGTAATTTGGTATTAATACGTAACTCAACTAGCTGTCCGTGGTATATGGCATCGGGCCCCGGCCGGACCTTCTATTATATCCCATGTGACGGATGGGGGTGTTACAATTTGGTATCATACTATGGCTTCGGTCTTGCTTATTTGAATTCGTGGGCGAATTCTTTTAAGGGGTGGTGAGCACATGTATGTGTGTCATCGTTATAACATGAAAAGAACTTATGAATGTCCACTTAGGAATGAAAATACAGTTGTTTTGCGGAACCTGAGTGCTCCAATGATTTCTTTTAGCAATCTGTGTGCCGCCTAATCAAGGGTTTTTGCCACTATAGGTGACTAGGAGCGGTGTTGTACAGTCAGGACGTCCGCAATTAGTGGAGAGCAGTGCACCTAATGATGTACCTACAACCACTCCTTCAGCAGAAACTATAAGACTCGTAGCGGAAGCGGTGTTTGTAATGATAAATGCCCAGCTAGCAAGGCAGGTGTAGCACCCATCCCCTGTGATGGAGCAGGAATCGCTTCAAGAGGCAGAGCCTAGAGTTGTAGAACGTGTGGCGGAAGAACCTTTGTTGCCAAGAAGAGCGATAGAAAGAGAACTTAAACATGTGATTAGTTTCAGTCCTTTAATATTTACGGGGACTGGAACCCCAACTCAAGCCAAGGATTGGCTTGCTAGAGTTAAGAGAATCTTGTCAACAATGGAAACAGGGGAATGACAGAAGACCGACATAGCCACTTTCCTGCTAGACGGCGAAGCAAGGTTATGGTGGGAAGATCTGGAGCAACATCACTAAGTTGGAAGGCAACTCGCTGACGTCTCCATCGAGGAATTCTGAAGGCTATTCTTGGCTAGATACCTACCCTCTACTGAGAGAATTGAGATGGAGAATCAGTTTCCGAGGTTGAAGCAAGGAGCCAGTAGCGTGGATGAGTACCTCCACGAATTCACACGCTTGGGTCGTTACGCTGCCCCTACATTTGGCAATGAGGGGCGTGAGACCAACCGGTTCTTTGAGGGTCTGCGCGATGACCTGAGTGTACTACTTCCTAGGTCTGTGATGCAAGGTTTCCTAACCTTGGTCAGTTCGGCCCGATCAATGGAAAGAGATCTAAAGAGAATCCAAGGGAGCAAAGACTTGGGTGCAAAGAAGATGGAGTTCAAGGTACCGAACTCCTCAAAATCTAAGTTTCGTAAGTGGAATAAGAAGGCTAGGACTTCGGGTCCGGCCCCTTCTTTTGGTGTATCTGGGGCAACTACAGGACGAACCCCAGGTGCATGTTACAACTGTGGAAAGCCAGGTCATTTTTCCCGAGAGTGTTGGAGCGGACGTCCAAAGTCCGAGAGGAACCTGGAGCAATATACAAGGAGAAGGGGAAGGCAGTGGAGTCAACTGCATCCCACTATACTCCAGCTCAGCCGAGAGTGTACAACCTTGGCCTTCAGGAGGCCATAAAGCAAAATGACGTGGTGACAGGTATGAGTTAATTAAAAGCAAATTAACTTTATATATGTTTGTTACTCTTTTGTGCGTTAGCTTATGACTGCTTGTGCTACGCTTTGTTTTGATTTTTGATTATCTGGCGAGAGCACTGTTCGATAAGGGAGCTTCGCATTCATTTTTATCCGAAGGATTTATATCACGCATCAGAGTACCTTCTTTGATTATAGGGGACAAATTGGATGTTTTGTTGGCTAATGGGTGTTCAATGCACGCAGATAGAGTTTGTTGCGTAAAGATACGGATCGGGAGTCAAGAGTTTGACTTGCAAGCATCGCTACTGCCTTTAGTGGAGTTCGACGTGATCTTTGGGATGGACTGGCTCTCGGAGCAGCAGGCATACATTGATTGCAACCGCAAGGAGGTCAAATTGAGAACTGATCATTAGACGACATTGCGGGCATGAAAGGGTCGAGCAAGACTTTGATGTCTGCTCTCTAGGTGGTTAAGGCAGTTCGTGCTCGTGCAGAGCTGTTTTTTACTTTAGTGGAGGCTTCGAAGCCCAAGCCTAGTATGGACAGTATCCCAGTTGTGTCTGAGTATCCTGATGTGTTCCCTGAAAATCTCCCTGGAGCCCCGCCTCAGCGGGAGATCGACTTCACCATTGAGCTGGTGCCAGGTGCCAAACCTGTGTCACACTCTCCGTATCGATTAGCGCCTAAGGAGATGGCAGAATTGAAAGTACAGCTTCAAGAGCTGTTGGAGCAGGGGTATGTGCGTCCCAGGTCGTCTCCTTGGAGCGCACCGGTGCTCTTTGTTAAGAATAAGGACCGAAGTTTACGGCTTTGTATCGATTACCGAGAGTTGAATAAGCTAATGAAGAAGAATACGTATCCGATCCCAAGGATTGATGATCTGTTCGACCAGCTGGTGGGGTCGACTGTGTACTCAAAGTTGGATCTAAAATTCGGATACTATCAGGTGCAGATAAGGGAAAGTGACATCCCCAAGATAGCTTTCAGCACATGGTATGGGCATTATGAGTTCACCGTCATGCCGTTTGGGCTGACTAATGTGCCATCTGTGTTTATGGATTTGATGAATAGAACGTTCAGAGAGTTCTTGGACCACTTCGTGATAGTCTTCATCGATGATATATTGGTGTACTGGCAGTGCGAGGATGATCATTTCAAGCATCTGCATATGGTGTTGGAGACATTGAGGAGGAATCAACTTTATGCCAAATTCTCCAAATGCAAAATCTGGTTATCCTCGGTAGCATTCCTTGGTCATATAGTTAGTGGAGAAGGGATTGCAGTAGATACGACGAAGATAGTTGCGATACGGGAGTGGCCTGTGTTATCTTCAGTGGCAGAAGTCCGGAGTTTCCTTGTACTTGCGGGCTACTACAAGCACTTCGTAGAAAACTTCTCGTGGATAGAGTTACCCATAACAACTTTGACGAGGAAAGATCAAAAGTTTGTGTGGTCGCTGGAGTGCGCGCAAGCTTTCGAAGAACTGAAAAATCGGTTGATCACGGCACCTATTCTATGTTCACCAAGTGGGACCAAAGGATTTGAGATTTACAGTGATGCTTCGGGCAGTGGCTTAGGTTGTGTTCTACTGCAGCATGAGAGTGTAATAGCTTATGGCTCGCGTTAGCTGAAGGTGCACGAGAGGAATTATCCGCTTCATGACTTGGAGTTATCGGTCGTGATATTTTCTCTGAAGCTGTGGAGGCATTACCTGTACGGTGTGAAGGTCGATATCTATACCGATCACAAGAGCCTGAAGTACTTGTTGGATCAAAAGAACCTAAACATGCGGCAGCGATGGTGGATGGAGTTCCTGGGTGACTACACATTTAAGATACATTATGTGCCTGGGAAAGGCAATGCAGTGGCGGATGCATTGAGTTGCAGGGCCCCCGTGCAGGCCAACTGGTTGTCGGTTCATGACAAGCATTTGATTCGGAATTTGGAAGCATTAGAGATCTCTTGTGTTGACAAGCAGACGAGTGTGTTGGATCCCTAGTTTGATTTGGTCTACATTCACTAACTAGGATAATTAACCCACCATGTATAGTCAGGGTTATGTCTTTGTGTCTTAGAGTTTAGGCTAAGTCCTTAGAAACAACCACACATGGACCAGCCAACAGAAGATAGCAGAAGACTCAAGACTTAGAAGAAAATCAAGTTCAGAAAAGTGAGTTAGATGTTCGTCGAACTAAGCTCGATGAAATTCGTGCTCCGCTCGACGAACTCAGAGTAAATTCTCTGAGTTGAGCTCGATGATATTCGAGCTCAGGTCGACGATTTCTGGAAGTTCAACTTCAACATTTCTAAGTCTAGAATCCTTTCTCTGAACTCTAGTCGACGAAGTTTTGTTATCCGCTTGATGAACTTAGAGCACAGAACTGGCAAGTTTTATTAGAAGGCAGTTAGCTGTTCTCAGGTCGATGAACTTGGTGCTCAGGTCGACAAACAGTAATTATCTAGTCGACGAACATGATTTCTCTGGTCGACGAACTCTGGACTCAGGTCGACGAAATCTGTTCTTTGCTCGACGAATTCTGTGCAGACACAGACTTGAATTTTTTCCTTCTTTGTCCTTATTTTATTGCAGTAATTCCTGAATAATCAATGCTTAATATTCTCTGAATATAATTGTTAAAGCAACATTGATTATGGTATTCATCAGTATTATTACTTGCCTCTTTTCAATAGGACAGTTGGGGAAATCCATTAATACAGATATTCTCTCCAACTGCATTTTCCTTCTCCAGGTAGCCAGCATTCAATGCAGACAATTCAAATTCAAAGGAGAAATATACAGAGAAATCTCTCTCTGGCAATATAAATGATAACAAGAACAAAAAGAAATAGCAAGAAAGAAGAACACACTCAGAGAACAAGACAGGCATCAGAAAATATTCAAGAAGGAATCTCTTTGTCTTCATCAAAGTGTTCTTCCTCCAGCAAGCTGCCAAAAAGACAACCGACTTCAATCAGTCTATAGCTTCCTGGAGACCTTTTCAAGAAGACCTACTCACCCTACAAAGCTTTCATTCATCCTGAACAAATCATCATCTCAGGGGGAGCTTTGACACCTTCAAGGATCCACAAATCTTCTATGTTGCTTTGAGAAAGAGAAGAAAACATCTAGTTCATTTGTTTCACCCCACTGTACACAGGGTTCTAGCTCCCTTCAAAATTTAATCACTTGGTTGCAAGTCTCCTGATCAAAAGACTTGACTTGGTTTTTTAGGCACCTGATCAAAAGCCTGAAGGGTCTCCTGATCTACCTGAAGCAGATCTTGTGGTGACAGGCACCTGAACAAAAACCTAATTTGGTGACAGGGCACCTGATCAAAAACCTGAGTGGATTCCTACCAGGGTGGTAGAAGAGTGGATATACCCAAGTTTTAGGGGAACCACTATAAAATTCTTGTGTCGTCTGTTATGCTATTTTTAATTCTTTCTGTGTGCTGATTGCTGGATAGCTTAGTTCTATTTCTGCACTCTCTGAATACACTTATTAGTATCACTATTTTCAACTCTGAAATAAAAATCTAAAGTATTTTAAAATACTCTTTTCACCCCCCCCCCCCCCTCTAGAGTAAAACAGTCTAACCCCTCTGGTGGTATCCTCTTTGCCACCACTTTCAATTAGTATCAAAGCAGGTTCTCTTTGGTTTCACATATTCACATCTGAACCAAGATCCTTATTAGATTGTTTCTCTATTCTTTAGTGTTTCTCTTTTTACAGTGATGGCACAAAATAAAGATTATGCTATCACCATACCTCCAGTCTGCAACTTAAATAAGTTTGCAATCTAGAAGGCAAGAATCAAGCTATATATGAACTCTATTTATGAGGACCTTTTCAATTCCATTTTGACAGGTCCTCCTCAGCCAACTGCTTCTACCTCCACTGTAACTACTAGCACTCATGCAGTTCCACCACCTGAGTGGACTGATGCTCAGAAGAAAGCCAAATTTGTTGATGCTAAAGCCATGAATATATTGGCCCAAACAATGTCAGATGAAATTTTCCAAAAGGTGGTTGAATGCTCTTCTACAAAAGAAATCTGGGATTCTCTAAACCAGATGGTGGCAGGCTCTGTATATGAAAGAAAGGATAGAAGATCCCTCCTAATATCTCAATATGAGAACTTCAAGAAGGATAAATCTGAAACAGTGGCAGAGATGTATAACAGACTCAGTGTTATCATCAATGAACTGAAGACCTTGGATAAAGATATCTCATTGACTGAAATCAATGACAAGATCCTGATGTGCTTCCCCAGCACTTGGGATTCCAGGATCTGGACAATTAAGGAAGCCAGAAGTATGAATGAGATATCCACTGAGTCTCTCTTGGGAAAGCTCAAATCCTATGAGTAATTGATCAAGACTAGAGAGGAAGCTGAAATGAAGGCCTCAACCTCTTCAAGGAAGGAACATAATATTGCTTTCAAAGCAACTGAAGAATTTGAAACCCTTCCAGCCAATGAAGAGCTGATGACCTTACTGGCCAAAAGATTCTACAAGTTTGCCAAGAAGGATTTCAGAAGAAGACCATCAAAGAATGATGACAAACCTAAGTATGACAGAACTCCTACCAAGGAGATTGTCTTCTTTGGATGCAGAAAGCCTGGGCACATTCTTCCTGAATGCCCAAAAGCTCAGAAAAGGGACAGGAGAGAGGAGAAAGAGAACAAGAAGAACTCCAGCAGGAATTCAAACAAACACTCCTCCAGCAAATACAAAAGAAAAGAAAAGGTTTCATTGCTGAAACCTGGAGTGACACTGATGAAGGGACATCATCTTCCAGTTCCAGTGAAGATGAAGAAGAAGTAAGGGCAAAAGGGGTCTGCCTCATGGCAATTAATGCCTCATGCAGCAGACCTGATGCTGAAGATCAAGCAGAAGGTCACTCTGAAGAATCAGAAGAAGAATCTGAGACAGATGAGGATCAGGTAATCTCATCCTTTGATTTTAATTCTGTTGATTTTAAAATTGAATTCAAATCTTTATGTAATGATTTAATAAAATCTGAAAAAGAAATTAAAATGCTAAGAGATAGGCAATCTGAACTTGATAACTTGTTTGCTGAAAACAATAAGCTTAAGGATGATTTAGCTTTAGCTAATGAACAAATTATTTCTTTAAAAACAGAGTTCTGTGAGGCTAAGCAACTTAAGGAATCTCTCACTAGGAGAAGCCTTAAGCTGATAGACATCACAAGTACAGTCAATGCCAGACTGAATGGCAAGCTGGGCTTGGGTGCATCATCAAGCTTACCCCCATACTTAAGAAGAACATATTAGCAACCCCTATAAAATTTGTTTCAGCTAAGGGTAAAGAGGTAATAAACAACAAACAACCAATAGAAGAATTACCTAACTCTAAAAATCAAAAGAACAGAAACCAAAAAACTCTAAGTAAAAACAAAGTTCAACAGATTTCGTCGAACTTAGGTCGAGAAAATGTGGCTAGTTCGTCGAACTCCGATTGACGAACTATGAACGCAAATATTAGCTATAATAATTTGTCTTACTGCGATCGGCGAACTGTGTATGGTTCGTCGAGCAGAGATCGATGAACTTGGGGCACAGAAAATGAATATGTTCATTCTCTGAGTAGAGATCGCCGATCTTATCCCAATTCGTCGAACTCTGGTCGACAAACTTACAACTTTTCGTCGAACCCAGTCAGACTTAACAAAAATCATAATTTTAACAAAAACTTTAATCAACCTAGAAAACCTTTTAATCCACTTGCTGATTGGGAAATTCCACCTAGGAGATACCATCCCTTAGGTTATAAATCCCAACCTAAATTTTCAGTTATATCTAGTTTTTCTTATCAGAAAAATAAAGGACCCAAGATAATGTGGGTCAAGAACAACTAATTGTTTTTTTTGCAGGTAAAAAGTTGTACAGTTTTAAATCAACTACGGAATCTGGACAGTGGATGTTCAAAGCATATGACTGGCAGCAAGGACAATCTAAATAATTATAAGTCCAAGCTGGGACCAAAGGTAATCTTTGGTGACTCAAATTATGGTCAGTCTGAAGGCTTTGGAGAAGTAAAAATTGGAGCAGTCACTTTCAAGAAGGTGACATATGTAAGTGGACTCAAGCATAACCTCATCTCCATAAGTCAATTATGTGATGAAGGTTATCAGGTACATTTTAACTCTAGCTCTTATATTATTTCTACTAAAGAAAACCAAACTGTTTTAATTGGAAATAGACAAGGGAACATATATGTAGTTGATTTTCATTCTGCAACTTCAGATATTTGTTTACTTAATATTTTTTGCAATCAAAATGATCTATGGCATAAAAGACTAGGACATGTTAATATGAAAAATATTTCTAGGCTATCTAAAGACAACCTTCTGAGAGGATTGCCTTTTGGTCCCTACAAGAAGGAAGGCCACTACAGGGCTTGTCAACTAGGCAAGCAAACTAAATCTAGTTTTAAATCAGTAAACAAGAGTGATTCACCTAGGATCTTGTACTTGCTACACATGGACCTCTTTGGCCCTATTGTTGTATAAAGCCTAGGAGGAAAATCTTATACTCTAGTTATTGTAGATGACTTCTCAAGATTTACATGGGTGTTCTTTCTGAGATCTAAGTCAGATACATTCAAGGTTCTTACAGATTTTCTCAGGACCATACAGATTGAGTACTCTACTCCAGTTATATTGATCAGAAGTGATCATGGTACTGAGTTTGAGTCTCTTCTTATGCATGAGTTCTGTGAGAAGGAATGTATCAGACATTGCTTCTCAGCTCCTAAAACTCCTCAACAAAATGGGGTAGCTGAAAGGAAGAATAGAACCTTAATTGAAGCTGCAGCCACATTACTTGCAGATGCTTACATGCCCCTATCCTTTTGGGAAGAGGCTGTGAGCACAGCAAACAATATACTGAACAGAAGCCTAATACATAAACTTAAGAAAAAGACTCCCTATGAATTGCTTAAAAGGAAGAAATCTAAAATCACCTATTTTAAAATATTTGGCTGTATATGTTATATTCATAATAATAACAAGAAATATATTAGAAAGTTTGAAGCAAAAGCTTCAGAGGGAATGTTTCTAGGATATTCCCAAGTCAGCAAATCTTATAGGGTATTTAATAAATCTTCTTTAAAAATTGAGGAATCAGTACATGTAACTTTTGATGAAGCTAACATGTCTTATAAGGAGAAAGAAATTTCTACTAATAGCAATTTGCAGGTACCTTACTTGTGTGAGAGATTGGATGAACTAAGCCTCACCTAAGAGGTTTCAATACATCCTTCTCCACAAGTTGAAGAAGAAAGTGAAGAAGAAAGCACATAAGTGACAGAACCCTTTCCAACAGCTAATGAAATTCCACAAGAGGAATTTATTCCCCAAGCTATTGCCCAACCTGCTCCTCCCACTGATCTTGTCACACTTAGTGATCACCCTAGATCTCAAGTGATTGGAGACATTTCAGCTGGTGTGCAAACAAGGCATCAACTCAACCCTGACTTGATGTTTGCTTGTTTCCTCTCTCAACTGGAGCCCCAATCCATTAAAGTTGCAGAACAAGATCTCCACTGGATCATTGTAATGTAAGAGGAGCTCAATCAATTTGAGAGATGTGGAGTTTGGGAATTGGTTCCTAGACCCAAAGACTACCCAGTCATTGGAACCAAATGGGTATTCAGAAATAAGTTGGATGCAGAAGGCAACATTATGAGGACTAAGACAAGGCTAGTAGCTCAAGGCTATAGGCAGGAGGAAGGCATTGATTATGATCAAACATTTGCTCCTATTACAAGACTTGAGGCTATAAGAATTTCCTTGCATATGCTGCATTCAAGAAGTTCAAAGTTTATCAGATGGATGTCAAAAGTGCGTTTTTAAATGGAGATATCAAAGAAGAGGTTTATGTTGAACAACCTCCAGGTTTTATCTCTCCAACTTATCATTCTCATGTCTTTAGATTGTATAAAGCTCTCTATGGTTTAAAGCAAGCTCCAACAGCTTGGTATCAGACCTTAGCTAGCTTCTTATTAGAGCATAAATTTTCTAGAGGCATTGTAGATAGTACTCTTTTTATTAAGTATCATAAAGATAAAATTTTATTTGTACAAATTTATGTAGATGATATCATATTTGGCTCAACTGATCCCAAACTATGCAAAAGGTTCCCTAACCTCATGCATTCAAAATTTGAGATGAGTAGCATGGGTGAACTTTCATATTTCCTTGGTCTCCAAGTGAAACAATCATCTGATGGTATCTTCATCTCCCAATCTAAATATGTTAAAGAGCTTATTAAAATATTTGGGATGTGTGATGCCTCAGCCATGAAGACACCTATGGCTGCAAATTCTATGATAGATTCTGATGAGCATGGAAAGTCTGTTGATCAGAAGTTGTATAAGGCCATTGTTGGGTCCCTACTATATCTCACAGCAAGTAGGCCAGACATCATGTTTGCTACATGCATTTGTGCTAGGTTCCAAGTGAACCATAAAGAATCTCACTATATTTTGCTTAAAAGAATTTTGAGATATATAAAGGGTTGTCCAAATCTAGGACTTCTATATCCATCAGAGTCATAATTTGAATTAACTGTATTTTCTGATGCTGACTATGCTGGATGTAGAGTGGACAGAAAAAGCACTACAGGAACATGTCAATTCCTTGGTAATAGGCTTATGTCCTGGTTTTATAAAAAGCAAACCTCTGTGTCCACATCAACTGCAGAAGCAGAATATATAGCTGCTGGCAACTGTTGCTCACAAGTTTTGTGGATACAAAACCAGCTACTAGATTATGGATACAACCTAAATAATTCAACTATATATTGTGATATTACTAGTTTTATATCTATAGTACAAAATCCAGTGCATCATAGTAGAACAAAGCATATAGAAATAAGGCATCATTTCATTAGAGATTGTGTAGACAAAAAAATTAATCTTGTCTTCATTTTCACTGATTTACAAAGGGCAGACATCTTCAGCAAGCCATTGGATTAGAAGAAGCATTTGTTTTTCTTAAATCAGTTAGGAATGATCAATGGAGATGAGTTAATTTAATTTTTGTCTGCGGTCGATGATTTGTTGACAGTTCGTCGAACGGAGATCGACGATCTGTGAATCCATCGTGAAGAGTTCGTCGAACGGAGATCGACGAACACTTCTTAGTGGAACTGTTTTCGTCGAACGGAGATCGACGATTCCTACTTCAGTGAATTTTTTGTCGAACTGAGATCGACGATTTATTCATCTTCTTCAGACTGAGATCGACGAACTCATTTTCTATTAAAATACTTCGTCGAACTCAGTTCGAAGATCTTTTCCATTTTCGTCGAACGGAGATTGACGGTTCATATTCTGAAAACCATATATCTAGGTTTCCTTCGACCTCCGTCCCGCGCTTTCAGTTCCCTTTGCACTTGATCTTTTTTTCTCTTTTGCAGGTTCATTCATGGCGATTCCAGCAAGCGCTCTCTCCTCCATGAAGTTCGATATGGGGTTCGATATAGATTTTGATTACTTCCAACACTCTGACGTAATATTTGTGGAAATACTGAAGTTGTTTGAAGATCAGAATCTGAAGAAGGTTATGACTCAAAGAATCAAAATTGCTATGACAGAAATTAAAGAATGGGTGTATACTTCCTCAACTCCAACAGAAGATAGCATGACTGGAACTATCTCTAGTAACCAGATTTCCCTCTCTCCAACTATACTAACCGAAATTTTTGGTCTACTAAATGGTAATGAAGAAATTGACATGGATTCTGAGGAGTATAATAATATATTGAATAGAATGGGTCATTATGGAGATAACCCTAATAAACTGCTGAAAAAGAACTTGATTGCTGAATACAAGTTCTTATCAGATGTTGTCGGGAAAGTGCTGTTAGGAAAGCATACAGTAAATGATTATATAACAAGGCATCAATTCTTGGTGATGGTTGCTTTGGTGGATACGAAAGCAATTAACTGGGGAAAATTACTGTTTGATCTGATTAAGAAGAAAAACAACAAGAAAGAAGTTTGTTTTGGCCGGGTACTGGGGATATTTCTGCAGGAAAAGGCTTCTAAACACCTGGTTCAACAATAGTGTTCATCAATGCCTCTAAGAGGCTAACCTTTGCCCTTTTGGCAAATGGGAGAGGAGGATCTCCAAGCCATCCAGGGCTTCCTCCTCTTCCAGGCCTTCTGAGGGCACAAGTGTTATTACAGCCACTCCCCATCCTGGTTCTGAAGAAGCTCCTATTCCACATCCTTCTTCAACCTCATCCCTACCAACAATAACTCCTCCATCTCCCCAGCCATCTACACTTCCTTCTCTGCAATAACCAGCCATCCTCACATCCTCGCCAACTCATGTGACAACACCTCCTCACTCTCCACTTCATACAACTCCTCCTCAATCTCCTCTTCCATACCACCTCCAAGACATCACCAATGAAACTTTCTTCTCCTCCCCCATATTTAATCTACTAACCTCATTACCATCCACACCCACTTCTCCAATACATGACATTCCCGGCCATTCACCATCTTCTTCCCCATCATCTCCTCGGGATGACATCCTCCTTGATATCACTTATGCTTCCCTCTCTGTTTACACTCAAACTCCAATAGAGTTTATGGATTCAGTTTCCCCTTCTCTGTCAACCATCCTGGAGCACATTACTCATGTGATCAGATCTCTTATAGCAGAGGTCATTACACCTTTTGTTAATTCTATTTCTTCTTTTGTTGCTCTCCTGTCTGCCTCCTCTATCCCCCCTTCTTCTTCAACCAGGAGCCTGGCTTCAGTTCCTACTGAAACCATGCAGGGGGAGATGCTTGATGAAGAAGCAGTGGCAGCAGCAGCAGTCCCAAATGTGGTTTGTGCAACAACATCAACAGCAGACACAGCTATTCCTGATGATTTGATTGATTTTATTGAATCTGATATAGATATGGATGAGACAGTCATAGATGAAATAAACATTATTGGTGATTACATTATCAATCCCACAGTAGATATTTTGAGTTTGTTAAAGGATTTTGATACAGTTCATTTTAACTATCTTCCTTCTGTCTGTATAAAGCCATCTTTGGCTATTGTTCCCTACACTATACCTATCAGTCCCTCAGTTGCCATGCAACTCAAGGTCAGTTTTGCAAGCTTTGAGGCTCCAGTTATTCCATCTCCTCCAAGAGCAAATTCTCTCATTGTTTCACCCTCTCCCAAAGTTATCTCTTCTCTAGAGGCTGTCTCTGCTCCAACATATATATTGGATGATAGTCCCATACCAGATTTAGATGAGATCATGATGGCAGACATTGAACAAGAAAATCTATCAATTGCTGAAAAAGCTAAAGAATCAGCCGTTCTACCTCCAACTCCTCCTCAAGCTGAAAAGCAGTTGATATCTGCAGAAGCTTTAAAGGAACTTAATGCTTTATATGATAATCCCCAAGTTTCTTCTGATGATGATGATGAAGATGATTCTGATGATGAGCCAGAGTCAAAGAAAAAGAAAATTTCTAAGAAAAGGAAAGCCCCTCCAGCAGCTGCTCCTAAACCTAATCCCACTCACGATACCCCATACTATATTCTTCAAAATATCACTCCTTACAAGGGCATGCCAGCTTGGATGTGGCTGTCCAAAAATCAGCAGAAGGACAAAAAGAAAAGCAGAAAGTATTCTCCTCCTCCTCAAAGATACAGGAAAGATCCTCCTCCTCCTCCACATATTGTTGGTGCTTCAGGCACTTCTTCTTAGAGATATACCCAAAATCAAACTTATCAGAGACAACATGGTAGATCCTCTTCTCATTTTGGAAGCAGCCAACACAGGTACTCCTCAAGAAGGCAACATCAACAATCTCAGCAACATCTACAACAAGCTCCAGAATCTCAGAAAGCTGACAGTCCAAAGAAGCCTGAATCTCCTCCTGTTCCATTTGAGGATCCTGAAACAGCTACTTCTGCCAGAATGGCCAGGTTCCAAGAACTGGTTGGATTATTTATGATAAACAAGGCCAAAGCTGAAGGAAAGGATCCCTCACAGTACTCAACAATGTCAAAATACAGGAAAGAAGAATTAAACAGGTATGTTAATCCTAACAGGGAGATCAAATTCACTCAGTCTGTTGATAAAGCAAAGGAGGATAAGCAAAAGGAGATAAAGAAGAAGAAATGAGTATAAGCTGTTCAGTTTCTCTGTGTGTCTTAAAAATTGTTTATTTATTTCACAGACACAAAGCTACATTGTATATATATATCTGCTGCATGTTTTAGATGTTTCTGCCGGACATATTTTTCTCTTGCTTTGTGATTATGTTTTTGTTTGTATTAGTGACCTCACACAAATAGGGGGAGATTGTTGGATCCATAGTTTGATTGGGGCCAGGTTTACTAACTAGGATAATTGACCCACCATGTATAGCCAGGGTCATGTTTTTGTGTTTTAGAGTTTAGGCTAAGTCCTTAGAAACAACCACACATGGACCAGCCAACAGAAGATAGCAGAAGACTCAATACTTATAAGAAAATCAAGTTTAGAAAAGTGAATTCGACATTCGTCGAACTCAGCTCGACGAAAGTCGTGCTCCGCTCAACGAACTTAGAGTAAATTCTCTGAGTCGAGATCGACGATATTCGAGCTCAGGTCGACGATTTTTGGAAGTTCAACTTCAACATTTCTAAGTCCAGAATCCTTTCTCTGAACTCTAGTCGACGAAGTTATGTTATCAACTCGACGAACTTAGAGCACAGAACTGGCAAGTTTTATCAGAAGGCAGTTAGCTGTTCTCAGGTAGACGAACTTGGTGCTCAGGTCGACAAACAGGAATTATCTGGTCGACAAACATGATTTCTCTGGTCGACAAACTCTGGACTCAGGTCGACGAAATCTGTTCTTTGCTCGACGAATTCTGTGCAGACCCAGACTTGGATTTTTTCCTTCTTTTGTCCTTATTCTATTGTAGTAATTCCTAAATAATCAATGTTAAATATTCTCTGAATATAACCATTAGAAGTAGCATTGATTATGGTATTCATCAGAATTATTACTTGCCGCTTTTCAATAGGACATTTGGGGAAATCCATTAATGCAGATATTCTCTCCAGCCGCATTTTCCTTCTCCAGGTAGTTAGCATTCAATGCAGACAATTCTAATTCAAAGGAGAAATATACAGAGAAATATCTCTCTGGCAATATATATGATAACAAGAACAAAAAGAAATAGCAAGAAAGAAGAACACACTCAGAGAACAAGACTGGCATCAGAAAATATTCAAGAAGGAATCTCTCTGTCTTCATCAAAGTGTTCTTCCTACAGCAAGCTGCCAAAAAGACAACCAACTTCAATCAATCTACAGCTTCCTGGAGATCTTTTCAAGAAAACCTACTCACCCTGCAAAGCTTTCATTCTTCCTGAACAAATCATCATCTCAAGGGGAGCTTTGACACCTTCAAGGATCAACAAATCTTCTCTGTTGCTTTGAGAAATAGAAGATAACATCTAGTTCATTTGTTTCACCCCACCGTACACAAGGTTCTAGCTCCCTTTAAAAGTTAATCAGTTGGTTGCAAGTCTCCTGATCAAAAGACTTGACTTGGTGTTTAGGCACCTGATCAAAAGCCTGAAGGGTTTCCTGATCTACCTGAAGCAGATCTTGTGGTGACAGGCACCTGAACAAAAATGTGATTTGGTGACAGGGCACCTGATCAAAAACCTGAGTGGATTCCTACCAGGGTGGTAGAAGAGTGGATGTACCCAAGTTTTAGGGGAACCACTATAAACTTCTTGTGTCGTCTGTGATGCTATTTTTAATTCTTTCTGTGCTCTGATTGCTGGATAACTTAGTTCTATTTATGCACTCTCTGAATACACTTATTAGTATCACTATTTTCAACTCTGAAATAAAAATCTAAAGGATTTTAAAATACTCTATTCACCCCCCCCCCCTAGAGTAAAATAGTCTAACCCCTCTCGTGGTATCCTCCTTGCCACCACTTTTAGAGTGTCGAAGCACAATTGAACTGGATAGAGGTGCAGTATGACCTTGCTGATAGGATTCGGCAGACTTTGGACTTGGATAGCAACATGAAGCAGACTATGGTTGAGGCTTTGGATGGGTAAAATTCCCAATTTGTTGTTGTTGATGGACTGTTATGTAGGGATAGTCATCTGTGCATCCCAAATGTGGGTAAACTGCGGGAGGAATTGATGTACGAGGCTCATCATACCAAGTACTTGATTCACCCTGGGAGCACGAAAATGTATTGTGATATGAAAAAGTTATTTTGGTGGCCAGGACTTAAGAAGGATGTGGCACTTTATGTGGCGAAGTGTTAAACGTGCGCCTTGATGAAGGCGGAGTGCCAGAAGCCTGGAGGTTTCTTGAAGTACTTACCTATCTCAGAGTGGAAGTTCGACGTTATTTCAATGGATTTTGTGCATGGGTTTCCAAGGTCGCAGAAGGGAAACGATGCCATCTGGGTGATCGTAGATCGTTTGACAAAAGTGTTACACTTCATTCTGAATAGGAAGGATGATTCAGTGGATAAGCTAGTAAAACTCTATGTAGATAACATTGTTCGACTACACGGTGTGCCCCACAGCATCGTGAGTGACCGAGATGGGCGCTTCACGTCCAATGACTGGAGGTTGGTGCAACAAATGTTGGGAACCAAGCTGAGTTTCAACATGGCCTTTCATCCGCAGACGGATGGTCAAACCGAGAGGGTCAACATGATGATGGAGGACATGCTTCGCATGTGCATCTTCGATTTTGGAAAGTAGTGGTAAGATCACTTGTATATGGTGGAGTTTGCTTATAATAACAACTACCAAGCGAGTATTCAAATGGCGCACTTTGAGGCCCTTTACGATAGAAAATATCGCACATCGTTGTCTTGGTTGGAGACGGGTGAGTCAAAGTTGTACAAACGATAAGAAGTAGAAGGCGCCACTTCGTTGGTACACACATTACGAGAACGATTGTTGATCGCTCAGGATAGGCAGGCTAAATACTATAATGCCAAGCACAGGAACGTTGAGTTTGGTGTTGGCGACTGGGTATATTTGAAAATTAAGCCATTCAAGGGTGTCTCTCGGGTACGATGCTTGAAGAATCTGAGTCCGAGGTACCTTGGACCGTTTGAGATTCTAGAGAGAATTGGTGAAGCGGCTTATCGACTGAAGTTATCAATGGAATTGAGTGGTCTACACGATGTATTCCACATATCGGTGTTGCGGAAGGCGGTGCAAGAGCCTTCGCAAGTGATTGTGGTCGATCAGGTACCTGTTGATAGTGGGTTGACGATGAAAGTCAAGCCCATTTGCATTGAGGACTCTGAAGTCAAGCGACTTCGTAACAAAGACATCAGGATTGTCAAAGTCCGATGGGACAACTGCGGTCGTGAGTAGCTTTCATGGGAGCGAGAGCAGACCATTCTTGAGGAGTATCCCGAGCTATTCTACTCAGGTACCATTTACGTTTGAGTACTTTATATTCTATAATTTTGGGACAAAATTCGTTTAAGGGGGGAGAATTATAACGCCCAAAAACTCAGAAATGATCTGGTAGCATCTTAAGGCCAATCTGGGGCCTGACAAGGGTCACACGGCCTTGGACACGGGCATGTCCATGGCCGTGTCCTGCTACGAGTTCGACGATTTTCTGTGAGGTCCACGAAATGCATTTGATGATCCTTGGGGGTCGGGTACAAGGCCTGAGACACGGGCGTATCCAAGGCTTTGTCCTACTCTGTGTTAGTTGGGCTGTGTCGGGTGAGGAATACGGACTAGAGCACGGGAGTGTACTGGTCGACACAGGCATGTCAAATGTTGACACGGGCATGTCTAAGCCCGTGTCCTGGTCGGGATGCGACGGTTTCCATCATCACTTGAGGAACATGCCCTGTGTCACGGGCGTGTCAGCGGCTAACACAGGCGTGTCAAGAGTAATACGGGCGTGTCTGAGCCCGTGTCCTGTTCTGTGTTCGACGATCGTTTTCAGATCGTGAGACACGGCCTGTGACACGGGTGTGTCACATGCCGTGTTCGGCCCAGGAAGTTGATTTTAAGTGTGAATCGTGGTCATCATTTCCTTCAAATAGGATCCAACGGCCCAGAGATCTCCCTGCTATTATAAGGTCGGGAGTTGAGGGTTAAACCCACATTTTCTCTTAGGTCTTCTCTTTCTAAAGTTTTAGAGAGAGGGGAGAGCAAGGAAGAATGAGAAGGAGAGATCTGGCCGTCGGTGGAGCTTCAAATCCCCAAATCGCGTGCCGAGTCTAGTTCCGTGGAGGCGAGGCAATTGCGGTGCTTTCCATCTGGCTAGTTTTTCATGGCGCTAAAGCAAACCTCTACGGTAACGATTCTCTTCTTGGACATGTGAAGTCCTCTTCCTTTCTGCATAGGAAACCCGCTCTCGCGAGTATGTAGTGAGTGTGAGGTATTCCTTCGGGTGGATATGAATAGTCCTCCTTGTTTTGCATGTAGAGTTCGGAATCGAAGTACGGACATAGGCATGGTGTGTGAAGCCTACCCGAGCAAGTTGGTCTGGATCGGTGATGTTTCATTATGCATGAATTGTCGGAGAAGACTCTGTGCCGATGCTTGTTTTTGAGTTTTTCTACGTGGTAGATTGCAACAGGGAACCTTGGGGACTAACCCTAAGGTGCACCCGAAAAATTGGGCAAATGCATGGTTCTGCCATCTTGGTAGCCTGGGAGCCAACTTGTACATAACTGGGTTATGTATTATTGTGTGATCGATTTGGGACTCGGGGAAGCTTAACCCGTGCTTATGGCTTAAATTGTCGTGGCGGTGTGAGTAATGGGTTGAGTGGAATCATACCTGCTCTATGTGGTTCGGTTAAAGAGACCTAAGGTACTTGGCACTTACCGATGGAATAAAGGGCGGGTCTTAGGCTTCAGCTGTAAAGACTAAAATGCTCACGATGTTGTCTTCCTGGGGGCGGTAGTGGACCGGGTTCACCGAGAATGTGCCCTGAGAGCACTGAGTGTGTGGTCGTGCGAGCCTACGCCTGTGGTGAAGTGTGCTTAACTTGTAGTTTCACTATCTTGTTTGGTTATATTAATAAAGTGCAGGGAAGGAGCATCACCGCCCAGATTTAGGGGTGGGGTCGTTATAATTTGGTCAGCTTTAGCTGACCATTGCTTTTATTTACCACCGTTGTGGTGGAATGTTGATTGCAAGTGTTGCGGAGCCTAGTGTCAAGTAGCGGGTTGTCGCCCATATTGCTGAGCTGGCCCTTGAAGGCCAAGGCGAATGTTTACTTTTATGCTCATGTGTGACCGGCCTGCATGCCGATGTTTGGAAGACATTTATTATTTAAGTAAACTCTTGTAAGGCCATAAGACCAAGTACTTTGTGTATATGTACGCTCTTTCCTACTGTGGATTTTTAGTGGACATTCATGTTGTGGCTTGGGTTCTTATAACTGTTTTAAAAAGCTTCTGCTAGAATGCTCTGAGTTAGTACGCATTTTCCTTTGCCAGTAATTTGTTATTAATACGTACTCCACTAGTTGTCTGTGGTATATGGCGTGGGGCCCCGGCCGGACCTTCTGTTATATCCCATGTGACGGATGGGGGTGTTACAGTAAGTAATAGGCTGACTTATACCTGAACCTCCTTTTATCTGGTATCACTTCACGGTATTCTCTTGATGTTAGATAGGTGATAATGGGATCCATCCACGAGGGTTGCTGGTCAATTTCCATCAACTACCCCTCTTTAATGGATGGTTAGAACAGCTCGGTCATGACCCGCTTGACCCATGGCCAAACTTGGCGATAAGATCTGCTTGTACGCTCTCCTCCCGAGGTTTGTGCCAAATGGAAAAGGTTCCCAAAAACCCAATGAGGATAAAAGTCTTTAATTCAAGGATAGCTAAATCACCTAGAGGGGGGTGAATAGGTTATCGATCTCTTTTTGAGTTCTTTTATGTTTCTTCTTCAAGAGCTTTAGCTTTTAGTTATTTTATGCTTTCAAGATGTCACAACATACACAAAGAAAACAACACAGAAAAGCACACAGTGATTTATAGTGGTTCCCCAAATGGGTACATCCACTTTCCCTCCCTCCTATCCAACTATCTTGTTGTACTAGGCACTTCTCCAAAACATGCTCCAAAGAGCTTACACCTCAGATCCCTCAGGATCTGAGGGTCCCCTCCAAGACTTACTTCTCAGCCAAAAGGGCCTACAACTCAGTGGTCAGCAGACAACCTGTCTCAGGCTGTTAAGCCCTACACTTAGGCTGGGAGGACAGCCCTACCTCAGATCCACAAAGAATCCTACCTCAGAGCTCTGCAGTGCTCCTACACTCAGTGACCCTCAAGCCACCTACCTTGGCCTTATCTCTAAGGCCTACAGCTCAGGATTTTCAGCCCAATAACTTCAGGCACAAGGCCCTACTCTCAGAGTGCTGCAACACACCTACAACTCAGTACCCTTCTAGGTACCTACCTAAGTGCCCCTCCAGGCACCCGCAGATCAGTGATAAACTTGTCACCTACCTCAGGCACAAAGTCCCTACACTCAGAGAGTAGTACTCTCCTACCTCAGGCAATTAATCCCTACAGCTTAGATCCATACTTGGATCCTATAGGATGAAGGTGGGTTGGTGGATATTCTTGACACAAGAGATGTTTCTGTATGTCAAGCTTCTTGACTGAGATAAACTCATCCCAATAATGACTACATGAATTTATTTTTTGAGTCTATATTCACTAAATTAAGAAGTACTTAGTCCTAACTACATTCACAGCAATAAGTATTTACTTGAGCTGGAAGTGACTTGCAGAGCAATGTTCTACATGTTTCTGAACTGAGCCTGAAGCTCAGACCTAACTACTACTTCACAAAACCACAGATTTTTCATGCTGGTCAGTGAAGTTACTACATCTAATTGCTACTACCTAAGCTGAGAAAATCTCAGCTCTAACTTTGCAGAATAAGATAGCTCTGCCTTTTCTTCCTTTCCTTGGCTGAGGTGATTCAGCCGTGACTTTGACTCCTGAGGAAAAGTCCCCTGAGTCTTCTTTCAGATCTAGACTTCTTCACAGCTTCCAGATTAAAATCTTCAGGATGCTTATACAGCTGGAACTGTGAAGAACATGCAGCAAGGGTCGGCCCTTGGCTGCTTCCTCTTTCCTCAGAGAATTATTTTGGACTTGCTTGCTGGTGCAGATGAAGATCACACCAGTTATTTTGTTGTTAACGATGTTGATATAAACAGCTAACTTGCTCTTCGTCTTGCTGACTTGAGCTTCCTGTTCTTTAGCTCCACAACAATAGTGGAGAAAAAGAATTGCCTTATTGCTTTTTCCGAAAACTGTCTTCCTCAGTACGCCTTTTTCCTTTTATTTAATTTGACCCAACGGCTCTTGAGCAGTGGGCCCCGCATATTTAATGGCCAACAACAACCTTAAGCAGTGGGCCCCACAAATTAAATGTCCAACAGCAACCTTGCTTTAACGCCAACTATTGTACTGTAGGTCTGCAACAACATTTGTCGCGTATTGTAGCCATCCCGCCACTAATTTGAAATATGTTGACTTGTTGACTTGCTGACTTCATCAGCTGTGGACTTAGCCAAAAATCAAGCAACATTAGCTTAGGCGTTGAGTGAGTAAACATCACTCAATGCCAAAACACTTAGATAGATTTCTGTCAATCTAGGCGTTGAGAACGTTGAGTGAGCAAGCCTTACTTAACTCCATTTGCCTTAACCAAAATATTCATGCTTCTCTGGCGTTGTGAGCGTCGAGTGAGCATGCCTCACTTAATGCTTTTTTCCTTAGCCAATATTCTGCCTCTACAGCATCTTAGGCGTTGAGAGCCTTGAGTGAGCATGCCTCACTCAATGCTTTTTGCCTGAGCCAATTTTCTGTGTTTAAAAACACTGGCTTAACTATCTCAGTGCTTTCTTGTTCTTTTATGAGACAAACACTTGTCTTAGTGGTTATGCTGAGACTAATACTTGTCTCGGCGGTTGTGCTGAGAATAACACTTCTCTCAGCAGTTATGCTGAGACTAACACTTATCTTAGGGGTTATGCCTTAGACAAAATCTTCCTCTTAACTTTAGGCATTGAATGACTCAGCCTGCCTTACTCTGAATTGAGTTCGACGAATAGTGAACTGAGCTCGACATACTCTGAACTCAGTTCGACGAATTCTGAATTGAGCTCGACGAGCTCAGAATCTCAAACTCTGATATTAGCTCGATGAATGGTGAGCTCAACTCGACGAACTTTGAACTCAGTTTGACGAATTCTGAACTGAGCTCGACGAACTCAGAATCTCAAACTCTGATATTAGCTCGATGAATGGTGAGCTCATCTCGATGAACTCTGAACTTAGTTCGACGAATTTTGAACTAAGTTCGACTATGTTCAACTTACAGCCTTTTTGATGTATGGCGTTGTGTGTGTCTCCATCACTCAAGTTCAACTTACAGCCTTTTTGTTGTACAGCATTAAGTGTGTCTTCATCACTCAATACCGAACTACTTAGCCATATTTCTGGCTTGCCAACATTCTTTTTTACCTCTGGCATTGAGTGAGCGTGCTTCACTCAACGCCTATGGACTTAGCTGCATTGTCAACTGCTTCTTGACTTCTGGCGTTGAGTGAGCTTACCTCACTCAACACTTGTGGACTTAGGCAAATTCTTGCCTTTCCAGCATCTCCTCTTGGTGTCCAACTTTTTGCCTTATGTCCACCTGTCACATCACTTAGACAATATGTCTAGACTTGTTTCATGGAACATCATGTACAAGATGAGCTTAAACAACAAATGCAACTATGCTCTTAGTGTTGATTGAGTTGCCTCTTCAAATCCAATCTAGAGAATATTGTGGGCAATGGACCCAACAATCTCCCCCTATTTGAAGAATGCAAAATATTCAGCAATACTAAGAGGTATTAATATAATAGGGAGAATAAATTCATGCAGCTGTAGATTATAATCTGCTACAACTGCTAGCTTATGCTATATTAATTCAATATGCTCCATTAAATTGTATTAACTCAATAAGTTAAGTCAATGCATCCTCATACTACTTGAGCAATTGTTCAAATAATATGCACTCTCATTTCTACCACTTAATATTTAAATGGAGCACCACTAAAAGCACTTACCTCAAAATATGCACCGACACAGTTATGGCTTAACCTATAGTCAGTCATTGCATTTCTCATACTACTATGCACTAACTTAACATGACCTAGTCATGTCAAGTATTGCTTCTATATCTCCCCCTTATGTATTGCTACACATCTCCCCCTTTTTGTCTTCTTCAATGGGTATATCTATTGAGGGAAGAGAAAGGATCATGGGGGAGATTATCTCTTGATTCTAGTCAAAGTCCGACGTTGATAACACTACGGAAATTATCCTAGTGATCAATCTACTAGATTAGGAGTCATAACTTTTGTGTTGATACATTGAAACAACACAACACTACATCACTTGTATTGACTCAGTAAGGAAATTATCCTATGCTATACACATAGTTTCACTTGCTGATGTTTTATCTACAGAATCAACATCCACTTGTGGTGATATCATTGATAGACCACATCACTGCATCCCCTTGACACTTGAGTGAACTATGGATCCACTTGAGCTAGCTTCTAGTTATTCCTCTTCTCATAATCTTCCCCTTGGTCTGTAACATCCCTAGAGCTAATTTGGGTTCAGGGTTGGTTGACACGGCCTGGGACACGGGCATGTCCCAGGGCGTGTCCTGCTCGGGTTGAGCAGATGGGCGTGTGGTCGACGAAATTTGTTCGACGATTTTTCGGGAAGTACACGCCCATGACACGGGCGTGTCTGGGGGCGTGACCTAGGGCGTGTCCTCCCCTGGTCGACGATTCTCTCTCGAGTAGTTGTGGTCGACGAATACTCGAGAAAGAGGGTACACGGCCTGTGACACGGGCGTGTCATAGGGCGTGTCCCGCTCATACTCGAGTAGCTCTCGTGTAGGTCTAAATGTACTCGAGAAGGTGGAAAAGTGCTCGAGTAAGAGGGGGGGTGACACGGGCGTGTCATTGCTGTGACATGGGCGTGTCCTATCTGGGTACTCGAGTAGTTGGTTTTCTCTCGAGTAAGTCCTCTCGAGTAGGTCTCGAGTGGGTTACACGCCCCGTATCACGGGCGTGACTAGGCTAACACGGGCATGACATGGGCGTGTCACCTTGACGTGGATAAGTTTGGATAGGTGGGTTCGTGTGCCGATTAAGGTACACGCCCTGTGACACGGGCGTTTCACAGGCCGTGTCAGGCTCGAAAAGTGATTTTTAGAGTTTTTTTGGCCGTTGATTTTCCTTATCCTGGATCCACGGGCCAGGCTTCTTCCCTGTGGTTATATGGCTGAGAAATGAGGATTATCTCCTCATTTTCATCTTCTTCTTCTTCTCATTCCAAGAGAGAGAAAGACCAAGGGAAGGAAAGAAGGAAGGAGAACCAGCTACTGGATATGCTGTGGAGTGCGGATTGAAGATCCGAGTGCGGATTCGTGAAGGCAAAGCCGAAGCGATGATTTCCATTCGGCTGATTCATGGCTCCGAAACGATCTTCAAGGTTAATGATCTCCTTCATGGACATCGAAGTCCTTTCTTTATGCATGTGCATGGACTCCTCCACTAAGAGGTGGATCTCGTAAACGATTCCTTGGTTGTGTCTACATCTTGAGCCGGAAGTGTGGAGTACAGCATAGGCATGCTGTGTAAAGCCCATCTAGACGGGTAGTCTGGATTGGTGATTATCATGGGTAAACTGGAGAAGACTTCGTGGATTTGATGCTATGAGATATATACTTTGTTGTATTGGATGCATAAATGGGTATGTGATGTTGGTTATGGATGCATGGAGGCTTTGAATAAGCTCCTGGTTGTAATGAGAGATCATTGGTAGCATGCTCGGGAAGCGAGCACCCGGCCTGTTACACCACGAAGGTGGGTTGATCTAGATAGAGCAGAGATCAATGGGCGGCAGTGTCCGGGAAGCGAGCACCCGGCTTGCTGCACTACAAAGTGTGGGTCGATCTGGATTAGGTTGAGAGATCGATGGGTGGCAGTGTCCGGGAAGCGAGCACCCGGCCTACTACACCACAACGTGTGGGTCGATCTGTTTTGGTTGGTAATGTTTAAGGTGCACTGATCGCACGGAGCGTTGGTTGGATACCAATGTTTGTGATATGGTTGTGGTTGTTAGATTGATATGGATGTGGTTGCTAGATTGCTAAAGAGATTATGATATGGCAATGCATACAGGGAAGGAACCACTGCCCCGGGTAAGGGGTAGGGTCGTTATAAGTGGTCAGCTAAAGCTGACCGTTACTTTGTTTGCCGCTCTTGGGTGGATATGTGTTTGCAGGTGTTAACGGTGGCATTGAAAAGAGCGGAGTGGAGACTTGCTCCTAAAGGCCCTTGAAGGTCGTGTGCGTGGTTGGATTTCATGTGTGGCTGGCATGCGTGCTGATGTACGAAAATGTATTTGTGCAAAGAGAAATCTGTAAGACCTTAAGTCCAGTGTGTGTGAGTTGTATACATTCCTGATTTGGATATATAAATATGGAGTTTATATAGTAGTGGACATTATCTAAGTTGAGTTCATGTTAACATAAAATGCTGCACTAGAATGGATTGAGTTAGGATGCGAGTAGATTTTGATTTCCACAAGTAATTATGCCGCTTGTCTGTGACATATGGCGTGGTGCCCCGGTCGGACCCACCGTTATATGCCATGTGACGAGTGGGGGCGTTACAAAGTGGTATCAGAGCTAGGTTGAGATTGTTTGGGTGGAGAGAACATAATTGAACTCACAAATGTCCACTAGGAATGTATTTCATGTACGTGAAGTGCGTGAGTGTGTAGGAAAAGGGCGAGGTTTAGCGGAGGTTTCAATTGAGGAATTCTCCAGATTGTTTCTCGCCAAGTATGTGCCGGTGTCGCAGCGAATTGCGATGGAAAACGAGTTTCAATGCCTGGTACAGGGCGAGGCTGATATTGATACGTACTTGCATGAGTTTACCAGACTGGGGAGATATGCGGTGTCTACCTTCGTGGAGGAAACGCGAAAGACGAATCGCTTTTATGAAGGACTGCGGGATGAGTTTAGGTTAGTACTCCCGAGTTCATTGAACCAAGGCTTCCAAGCGTTGGTCGATACGGCCCGTGCCCTGGAGAAATATTTGAAGCGAGTCCAAGAGAAAAAGAGACTGGCAATGGAAAAGCCAGAGTTTAAAGTACCACAGTCGAAGCAGTCGGAGTTTCGAAGATAAGAAAAGAAAAGGTCTCGACCTGTTGAATCAACTCCGTCGACTGTTTCTTCGAGGGCAACGTATGGGCAAGGACGTGTTGATACACGTATCTATAATAACTGTGGGCAGCAGGGACACATTGCTAAATTTTGTTGGAAGACCTCTTCTGGAAGTGAGAAAAAGATAGGTGCGTCGTATGAAGACAAGGGTAAATCAGTGGCCGAATCATCTGTATCCCGGACACAACCTCGATTGCATAATTTGGAAGTACAAGAGCCGCAAAGCTCAATTGGTAAAATTCAGCCTCGAGTGTTTAATTTGGCTCTTACGCGAGAGATGCAAAATCGGGAGGCTGAGCGAAAGTAAGGATAGTGACTTGTATCACTTGGATGATGTGCATATTATATATATTTGATGTTTGGATACATGGTTAGAGTTATGGAGATGATATGTCCATGGTTGGATATCGAGATATGTGAATACTGGTGTAGATAAAGTACGAATACTGAAATGGTTGTCTATATAATGTGATTTGTTATGTTGACTAATGGACTATGATGTATTTGGTGATATATCATTTGAGTGCATTTTGTGGCTGAATATGCACAGATGGGAGTTAGGGATGTATGTATATGCTGTATGTATTGTTTAGTTGGTGTGATGCTTCGGGGTGAGACAAGTTAGGGCCTCTGAGCCCTAACCCGGCTCGTGTATTTGCGTGCTCGGTTGCACATTGTGGGATTGTGTGGCTGATTGGAGTGAGCCAAATTTCGAGGACGAAATTTCTTTGAAGGAGGGGAGGACTGTAACACCCCCAGAGCTAATTTGGGTTCAGGCTTGGTTGACACGGCCTAGGAGACGGGCGTGTCCCAGGGCGTGTCCTGCTCGGGTTGAGCAGATGGGCACGTGGTCAACGAAATTCGTTCGACGAATTTTCGAGAGGTACACGCCTGTGACACGGGCGTGTCAGGGGGCGTGACCTAGGGTGTGTCCTCCCCTGGTCGACGATTCTCTCTCGAGTAGTTGAGGTCGACGAATACTCGAGAAAGAGGGTACACGGCCTGTGACACGGGCATGTCACAGGGTGTGTACTGCTCATACTCGAGTAGCTCTCGTGTATGTTGAAATATACTCGAGTAGGTGGAAAAGTACTCGAGTAAGATGGGGGGTGACACAGGCGTGTCATCCCTGTGACACGGGCGTGTCCTATCTAGGTACTCGAGTAGTTGGTTTTCTCTCGAGTAAGTCCTCTCGAGTAGGTCTCGAGTGGGTTACACGCCCCGTGTCACGGGCATGACTAGGCTGACACGGGCATGACATGGGCGTGTCACCTTGACGTGGATAAGTTTGGATAGGTCGGTTCGTGTGCCGCTTAAGGTACACTCCCTATGACACGGGCATGTCTCAGGGCGTGTCAGGATCGAAAAGTGATTTTTATAGTTTTTCTGGCCGTTGATTTTCCTAATCCTGGATCCACGGGCCAGGCTTCTTCCCTGTGGTTATATGGCTGAGAAATGAGGATTATCTCCTCATTTTCATCTTCTTCTTCTCATTCCAAGAGAGTGAAAGGCCAAGGGAAGGAAAGGAGGAAGGAGAACCAGCTGCTGGAGGTGTTGTGGAGTGCGGATTGAAGATCCGAGTGCGGATTCCTAAAGGCAAAGCCGAAGCGGTGATTTCCATTTGGCTGATTCATGGCTCCGAAACGATCTTCAAGGGTAATGATCTCCTTCGTGGACATCAAAGTCCTTTCTTTATGCATGTGCATGGACTCCTCCACCAAGAGGTGGATCTCGTAAGTGATTCCTTGGTTGTTTCTGCATCTAGAGCTGGAAGTGTGGAGTACGGTATAGGCATGTTGTGTGAAGCCCATCTGGATGGGTAGTCTGGATTGGTGATGATCATGGGTAAACCGGAGAAGACTCCATGGATTTGATGCTATGAGATATATAATTTTCTTTATTGGATTCATAAATGGGTATGTGATGTTGGTTATGGATGCATGGAGGCTTTGAATAAGCTCTTGGTTGTAATGAGAGATCATTGGTAGCATGCTCGGGAAGCGAGCACCCGGCCTGCTACACCACAAAGGTGGGTTGATCTAGATAGAGCAGGGATCGATGGGCGGCAGTGTCCGGGAAGCGAGCACCCGGCTTGCTGCACTACAAAGTGTGGGTCGATCTGGATTAGGCTGAGCGATCGATGGGTGGCAGTGTTTGGAAAGCGAGCACCCCGCCTGCTGCACCACAACATGTGGGTCGATCTATTTTGGTTGGTAATGTTTAAGGTGCCCTGAGCGCACGGAGCGTTGGGTGGATACCAACGTTTGTGATATGGTTGTGGTTGCTAGATTGATATGGATGTGGTTGCTAGATTGCTAGAGAGATTATGATATGGCAATGCATATAGGGAAGGAACCACTGCCCCGGGTAAGGGGTAGGGTCGTTATAAGTGGTCAGCTAAAGCTGACCATTACTTTGTTTACCGCTCTTGGGTGGATATGTGTTTGCAGGTGTTGACGGTGGCATTGAAAAGAGCAGAGTGGAGACTTGTTTCTAAAGGCCCTTAAAGGCCGTGTGCGTGGTTGGATTTCATGTGTGGCGAGCCTGCGTGCCGATGTACCAAAATGTATTTGTGCAAAGAGAAATCTATAAGGCCTTAAGGCCAGTGTGTGAGTTGTATACATTCCTGATTTGGATATATAAATGTGGAGTTTATATAGTAGTGGGCATTCTCTGAGTTGAGTTCATGTTAACGTAAAATGCTGCGCTAGAATGGACTGAGTTAGAATGCGAGTAGATTTTGATTTCCACTAGTAATTCCGCCGCTTGTCTATGCCATATGGCGTGGGGCCCCGGGCAGACCCACCGTTATATGCCATGTGACGAGTGGGGGCATTTCATGGTCTGTGTATTGTCTTTAAGACAAACTGATCAGCATTTGTGACAGCTGATCTACTGCAGCAGCTGCCTGCTCCCCCTCAACTGATGTATCCTTTGTCAGATTCCTGGTAGACATTCTAGTCTATGTCTGTCTGGATACCATATGATGGTCTTTATAGTCTTGATGTCACATCAAGGACTTATCTACCTGCAAGAAAAATAAATCCTGCAACACAAACTAGAGTTTGGAGCTGCTGAAGCAATCCTAAGTTCCACATACCCAACTCAACCAAGAGGGTGTTGAACTTGACTTCATCTAGTGGCATGATAAACATGACAGCCACTTGTCAGTCAGGACAAACTCAGGATTGAGTTCTTGCTTATGCTCCCAATTTTATTGATACTTAATCTACATATGTATTGTCCTGCTATGACATACAGGATTCCTAGTAACTTTGAATACACTAGTAGAATATCAATATAAAGAAGTTCTACTTATCTGGAGTTATGGTTCTGGAGCTGTAGCAGGATTCTCATCAATTGATCACAACAGCTCCCTTGCACCATGATCACTTCTTGTTGAACCAGGTCTTTTCCTTTCCTTTAGCAACAGACTTGCCTCTGGCATCTGCTTTCTATTCAATCCACAATGACCCTTTTTGCATTGGCAACTCAAACTTCCTTCTCCTCCTAGATCATTTCCTTCATCCTTGATCATAGCAAGTTAACACTCTCATAGTGATTGTACCACTTGTATCCTTCTTCTTAGCTTCAGCTTTCTGATTAGGAGCTTTTTGATTCTTTTCTCCCCCTAGTTGATTACAAATGATAGTAATGGTGCAGCTGTCAGCTTTCTCTTCTCATAAGGCTGAATTTTCTCCTGCAACTACTAGACTTGATACCATTTGATCCTTAAATGATCTTTCCTTGAACCATCCTTTCATGCTGATACCAAGTCTTTCTTTATACTACTATTCCAATAGGAATGTGATGACTTGTATCAACAATAGCTGGAGCAATCCAGCTGTGATAGTAAACTTATTGGCTTACCATCTTCCAGCAGGTGTCAGCAATCTAGGGCAAAATGCCCCGCCTTACCATAGCACCAACACTCATGGATATTATATCTTCTTTTCTGAGCAGGTCTTGCAGTGTGGTTAACTATTGTCTGACCAGAAGGAAGAGGAGCAGCAGCTTTCTTCAAGTTCCTTTCAGTAAGGATCTGACTGAAGGTTAGTCTTCCAGTAGACTTCCTCTTCTTTCCCTGAATGGTATTCACAGCTATCTTCTTTGCAGAAGACAAGTTATTTATATCATCAGAACTAGCTAAGTTAGGATTACTGGTAGACTGACCCTTGGTCTGAGTCCTTGCTGGAAGGGCTTGAGTGAAAGACACTGCTTTCCCTTGTGAGTTGGGGCTGAGGCACCAAATAAAAATTGTCCAACATGGGTCATTTGTACTTTTTCATGGGGAGTCTTAAAGACACTTATTCCCCTACCCTTTCTTCTTCCATTGGAAGATACTCTTGTATTCTTACAAGAAGAATTTCCATTCTCACAGTGACCATGCATGCAGCCTTGGTCATACCTATGAGAAGGGAGGATTACCTTGTGAAAGGTTGACTGTGGCATAACAGGTGCTTGGCCTCTCCTCTGAGATTGGATAACTTTTGAAATCCACACAGATTCAGATTTTCTCTTGATAGCAACTATCTTAGAGAAATTGGCCACTATCCTCTTGATAGCATCTATCTGAGAGGAGGAAAAGTTTGAATTGATGGGTCCTGACACTTTTTAATATGATCCAAGAGGTGGTTTTGGTGGTTTTGCGACTATCCACACAATGTAACCACCAAAAATTACCAATTGAAGACTGCATTCAATATAGTTTTGCGGGTATATTATTTCCATGAATTTGGCTACATGCTGACCATTAATTAAATAAATAATATTCCTCATTAACCATGGGGGTTAGTGTGTTGTTACGTTGGTGGTTACTCTTGTAACGAACGGTGGTGGTCATGTTGGGATGATTGGGCGGTGGTAAAGGCCTACCATGAGAGGGAGACCATCTTGGTGACGATCGACCACTGATAGAGGAGTCATGGAGGACAAATTGGTCGGCAATGGAGGGCGAGGCCTTAGCCACCAGAAGCGGCCGCAGGGGGGCTACGGGGGTGGGGGCGCAGGATGCGGTCGCCCCTTGCAGCCTTGTCCCCGCAGCCACAGGAGGGCGTTCGGGGTGTACGACCACCCAAATTGGGCACATTCTCGCGGCCACAGGAGGCGACCGCGGGAGGGTGGCCTCCCTAACGGGAGCAGCCCCGTGACTATAGGAGGCGACCATTGGAGGGCGACCACAGAGTGCGACCGCCCTTAGTAGAAGCAGACCCGCAAATGCGAAAGTGGCCACAGGAGGGAGGTCACGGGGCACGGCCTCCCTTGTGGGAGCAGCTCCATGGCCACGGGAGGCGGACATAGGAGAGCGGTTGCGGGGGTAGGACCATCTTTAGTGGATGTAGCTCCATGGTCGCGGTAGGCAGCTGCGGGATGGAGGCACTGGTATTGATTGAGCCGACTGGGTACAAACCATTTGACGCCAAGGTGGCGGTGTCAGTATCCGGTCATGGTGGTTACGTGGAAGGTGCGTGTTGTGGGATCCGTGTGTGGCACATGTGGGGATCAGATGCGCCGATTGCATATATGGTAGTTACACCATGATCCCACTAAATTAGTGCGGATCTTGAGGGGTGGGTGAATAGCACCCCCACCTTTATATAAATTCTAAGATGGCCTTATCATATTCCGCCAAAATTCTTGGTGCTTGGAGCTGATGCATGAGAAGAGAGAGAATTTTTATAGATCTTCTTTTACGGTGATCATAATGGGGATGAATGGAGAGGTATCAGCAGGATTGTATGGCGACAACGCGAGTGCCAAGGTATGTTGCAATGACTGAACGGTAAAATGATGTGTAGTTGTATGAATGCGTGAAAGTGCAGGTATTTAGCGGCGGAGGCGTGCAGTGACTGAGGCACGCGGAGGCAGGGCACGCGGACATGTGCTCAGGCCACGCGTGTGTGGGCGCCTACGGCGCACTGGGCACACATGCTTGAGGGTAACTGGGCGCGCTCGATTGCGGGAAATCGGGCATGCGCGCATCCGGGTTCATGCACCGTCCTAGGTATGTGCATGCCTTTGGGTGAGCGTGCGCCTTCAGGTATGTGCACACCAGTGCGCTTTCTCTGGAGAGCGCGTGCCTTCGGGTGCGCGTACACCCGGGCATGCACACCAACGCGCATACCAGGTGCGCATGCCCCGGGCGCACATTCTTGTGTGTGTTTGTGTTTTTCTGGCTATACGCGCGATTGGGCATGCACCCTTGCGTGTTATTGGGTTCTCGCGCTTACACGCTTTTGGGCATTTGCAAAGTTTTTTGTGCATGTGACCGGATTACACATGCTTAAGCACGGGGGCGGGGGGGGTTCAAAGTGTGATTGTTACACTCTTAGGATGGTGTTAATTCTTAGCCATGGGTGATTTTTGTTTCTTCTTTCAGGTTTTGAAGTGCAATGCTCATGGCCTCCCAATGTGGTTGTATCATACGCTCACTACTGAGACAATTGTGGTTTGGAGAAAAAAGATACAAAATACCTGTCAATCTTGAAGTGAGAGTTCCCTATAGCAAAGAGAGTTCAGAATCAACCTAAGGGTTGGTTGACGATCTGCTAGATGATTCTATGGTCCAGATTCTGATTCCCGTCTTGCGAGGAGGTGGTTGTCATTTTGATGTTTTGCAGTGTCCCTTTATCACAATTTACTCATCTAGGGATGACACGCTTCATTGTGCTTGTTATGTTATTTAGAGAGTGTAGCTCGAACTTTTCTTTGTATTTGTGCAGTGACAGATGCGAGGTTCGCATGGATAGCGGTGGCCGTGTTGAGATCTATAACAATAAGAGTTGGCTTGACTTTGAGAGTCGGACGGACCGCCGCCATGGCAACACTTTGTTTGGTTATGTCAAAAATTCCTGGGGTATACTGGAGCTTTGGAAATCTATACGCGGTCGTTATTGTCGTCAGAAGGGATGAGAGCGGTACTTTTCTCCTGTGTTGGCATTCACAGAGCCCCAGGAGCTGGCGAATCGTTTGTTCAGCATTTCTTTATTTGCGGAGGAGAAATGACTGCGGTTATGCCAGCTTTTAGCTGATTCTGAGTGCATTGTGGAGACGCCATTGGCTTGTGATTGGAAGTGAAAGCTTGTTTTGAAGGCTACTAGTGATGCAGACACGGAGATTCATCCTTTGTTAAGGCATAGAGATTGTCAGACTGAGGAGGTTTCTCGAGATGAGGATCCACCCGTTGGTCATGAGGTTGAGGTGTTGGAGTCTTCTGCCCCCCCCCCCCCCCCCCCCACCGAGTCAATCATTCAGAGGTTTCTGCCCCCAAGTGTCCTCTTCTTTGAAGGCGATGAACGATGCAATAAGTGAGCTCTCTTATTTTTGGTTTTTATTTTAATTATTTTATGTAATTCTGACCTTCTCCTTTTTGGGTGTAGATTGAAGCTCAGGCTTATATACCATTCACGTAGAATGACCATCATGTGAGTTTGAAATATGGATACTTGACTCTTCAGAAGAAGCTCCGGGTGGCAGAGAGTTCACTTACTAACTTGAAGGAGGATCATGATTGAGATTGTGGTTCTACCATGGTCATCTGGAAGTGATCAAGCATGTGTCCTCACTGCCAGTGCAGTATGAGCCCATGGTGTCGCAAATAAGACTTCTGGAGAAGTTGGATAGGTTTGTGTTGTCCTTGCTCATATGTGATATGATTTAAGGACCAAGCCTATGACGATCTGGACATGGTGGAATTTCATTCTGGGACATGTATTGTGAATATGGGTCGCCCGGGATGTTGTCGGCTGAAGCTAAGGAAAATTCGTCGAGTATGGGTAAGTGGTTTCGACGAATGGGTTGAATTCGACGAGTATCGTCGTGATCATTCAACGATTTGTCGAGTATTAAAGTAATACTTGTTGATTCGTCTAATATCGTCGTGTCCTCTTACTGATTCATCAAGTATCATCGTGAGTTATCGCCGATTCATCGAGTATCGTTATGGTCACTCGCCAATCCGTCTATTTTCAATTTGATACTATTTGATTACTATCTTGACCGGTTATTTTCTTCTAACTCCTGTTCGGGCGATCCTTGCTTGTATTGGCCGGTTCGGTTCACTGTATAAAAGCATTTTACTATTGAACCAATAAAAAAAGAAGTAATTGTTCATTCTAGACCTAATCCCGTGACGGCGTTGTAATCCCGCGACGGAACTGTTCCGCTCCCGCAATCTTTCGCGACCACCGCTTTCAGCCATCGATCCTGCCGACTGACGACGACGCATCTCATCGCGATGGAAGTGTTCCTTTCCGCGACAGCCGTCGATCTCCGCCTACTGCTGACGACTGCACGTCGCTGTTGTTGCAACCAACCGCTGCTTGTCACCACCGACTATCCATAGTCGCTAGCTGCTGCCAGAAAATGTTTCCTAGGCGTCGTCTTCATCATTGTTTCTTCTCCTTAGATGGATCTAGCAATCCGTGGAGATGTTGAGGGCAAACTTCTTTCCAACCTAGACCTTGTGCGACAAGAGTCTTGGGTTCTCCGTGCTCGTGTGCATACCCGTAGAGGCATGGACACTATTCTACGCTCAGAACTTCGGTGGTTACTGTTCGTTGGAATCAATCGAAGCACCTAGGTTGAGTATCGACTCAATCCAGCAAAGGTACTAATATATTTACTGAAATATTGCTTCTTGATTAATGATCATCGCAAGATATACAAAATTGCTTTAGGGTTTTCCTTGTTTTATTTTAATTACGCTGCACACACAAGTGTTGTGCTACCCTAGTGAAAACCCAACTGTTGGGTATTGCATCCATAATAACCCAGATTTGTATGAAGTCACCCTTGAACTAAGATGAATTAAGTTTTTATTTGATGCTATTTTTAGTTGAGTCTTTGTAGGATACAATTGCCAAGTGTAGACCAATGTCAGTCTACAATGAGTCACCAAACACATGATCATACAATGTAATCCCTCATTGTGTGATCCATGGTGTTGACTCATGTGTAGGCTCTCTATTGGGACATACTTCTTTTTCAAGCACTAAAGGCATAGAAGAAAAATTGGTAGTTATATATCTTGAAGAAATCACACTTACAGATTTTCAGAAATTCTCTAAGTATTTTTCTCGAGTATGAAAGATTGTACTCGAGAAGAACTTAAGTCTATTCTCGAGTAAGACTTGTCATGTACTCGAGTTTCAGAAGCAGTTCTCGAGAAAGCTTAGTGTTGATCTCGAGAAAGTCATATGTTATCAAGTACTCCATGACTTTCCTTCTCGAGTTACTTCAGTTCAAGTCATGATATTTTTCTAAGACTTTTTCTCGAGAAGCAGTTTATTTTTCTCGAGAAGCCATATGTCATTTCTCGAGAAGCTCGGTATTACTTCTGGAGAACCAGAAGTTATTTCTCGAGTAACAGATTCTTTTCTCGAGTAACAGAATATTTTCTCGAGAACAGAAGTCCATTTTTCTCAAGTTACTTCTTTTCCTGACAGAATATTTTCTAAGTCCTTTTCTCGAGATGCCAAAGATTTTTTCTCGAAAAGACAATGTTTAGTTCTCGAGAAGCAGAAAATATTTCTCGAGACCTAGAATGATTTCTCGAGAGCCAGACATTTGTTCTCGAGATACCTCTTTGTTCTCGAGTACCAGAGTACTTCTTCTCGAGAACAAAATAATTCTTCTCGAGTACTTTCCTTCATTCTCGAGATTGCTAATTTCCACCTCCACATTTTTGACTAAGTATTTTTCTCGAGATTATCCTCATTCTTCTCGAGAATCAGAAGACCTTTTCTCGAGTACTATCATTCTTCTCGAGAAATGTTGTACAGTTTTTCTGATTTTTTCTAAGTCTCGACAGACGTGATTTCAAAAGTAATTAGTACGTGATTGGTCCACGTGTCATGTATTTATTATAATTATGACCGTTAGGAAAGTCCTATAAAAGGTCTTATCATAATCGACCAACCCTAAGAAGAATTCCTAAGTATTCTGAATCACATTTTTCTCTTTCCAAAATCAGAAGCTGCCGCTATTCATTGTCCTCATCGCCGATCTACTTTCGATCCAGATATTCAGAGTAAGTGATTCAATAGATCAAGATCATCTACATCGACATGTTCTTTCCATTATCATGCTGAGTCCAGAATTTTCAGATCCAGAGATTTGGTCGTGTCTTCTTCAATCTTTTTCTGATAGTGCTTCAAAGTTCAAGGAAGAAGAAGGGCTGAAGTTTTTAGATCTGAGATAAATATTGTTTGTATTTTCATGTATTTCATTTTTACTCTTGTAGGAGATTATTCTCTGAGTCTAGGAGCTTTGTTCTCCGAGTTATTTGTATGAAGTTTATCTTCTGACTGTAGATCCTATGTTAAGGGATCAAGTTGTAGGAACTTTGTTCTGAGTGGTAGGATTATTTTCAATCCGAGAATAGTGGAGTAGCTGAGTCTAGTGCATTGCCAGATCGGTGAGGTGGAAAGTGGATGTACCCAAGATTGGGGAACCACTATAACTCTTGGTGTCATCTGTGAATGCTTGACTATTTTTCTATGATCGCTCGTTCAATTTGTATTCCGCAAAAAGACGCATAACTCACTTATTCATCCCCATCTAGGTGATTTAGGTAGACAACTTAAACATTTTTCAATTTGTATCAGAGGGAGGTTGTTCATCGAAAGGCTAACATCTTGAACAGATCTTCCCCAAGTTGTCTTTTGAGTGATACAAGCATGGACAAAGCCAAGGATTTTGCTATGCTTCCTTGGTGCACAAAGACCAACTTTCCCATATAGAAAGAAAGAATTAAATTTTTCATGGAAGCTGTGGATCCAAGGATCTTTATTATTGTTGAAGAAGGACCCTTTGTTCCCATGACCATCTCCATTATTTATCACACCAGGAAAGTTCCAAAGAAGCTGATGGATCTACATAAGGATGAGATTGCACTTGTCTACTGAGACAAGAAAGCCAAAAATATCATCGCAAGTGCAGTCGATGATTCTATGCTATAGAACCTGATTCACTGCCAATCTGCCAAGAAAATGTGGTAGTCTCTCATCATCTTGATGGAAGGTACTGAATAGGTTAGGGATGACAGAAGATCCCTCCTGAATCAAAAGTATGAAGCATTTAGATAAGGTCCCAAGGATTCAATTGCAGATACCTTTGAAAGTTTCTTCAAGATTGTTAATGTCCTAAGAGTATATGGTCGGGTCTTTACTAATGGTGAATTGAATGATAAATTTTTGAGGTCCCTAACTAAGGAATGGGATAACAAAGTTTGTGCAATTCGGGAGTTTGGCAAGCTGGCAGAGACTGATCCTCAAAATCTCTTTGGAAAGCTTATGTCATATGAGCTGCAAATCAATTAAAGAAAAGCTGAAGAAGAGAAGAGTTGGTCTTCATTCAAGGAAACGTCTGTCACACTGAAGGCAGACAGCTCAAGGAAAGTCAAAGCTGCATCACCTGCTCCTGCACAGGAAGAAAGTGAAGAAGAAGCTTCAGATCCAAGTACCTCAGGCTCAGAGCTATCAGAAGGACAGTTTTCTATTCTTTTAAGGTAGTTCAAGAAGTTCTTGAACAAGAAGAAACAGTGGAGAGGCAAATTTGCCTCGTCAAGTAGATCACGTCATGATGGTGATCATCACAAGAAAGGCTCAAGTAGCCATGACAAGTAGCATTCTAAACAGAACAAACATATTTCTTCTGACATTGTTTGTTATTATTGCAACAAGCCATGACACATCATTGTTGATTGCCCTCATAAGAAGAAGGAGGGTGGAAAAAGAGAGGAGAAGAAATCTTCTTACAACAAGAAGAGAACTGAAAGAAGCCTAGTAGCCAAGAAGGGCAAGACTCTCAGTGACTCTGAGTCATTTGAGTCAAGTGAAGAAGAGGAAGCCTACTTTGGGCTAATAGCACAAACAAATGAGGAAGAAGAACCCCAGTACACTGGGAAGGTAAACTCTCATACTCCTCTCTCTGAATCAGATGCTTCTGACCAAGATCATGAGGACTGCTCTTATGACGATGGGTCTGAACTCATGGCTCAATATAAAGAGTTAATCATGGCTTATGATAAATGTCAAAAAGTTATGAAAACTCAGGCCAAGGAGACTAAATCTCTCAATGATAAAGAGAGCACTCTGAGAGAGGAATTCGCCAAGACGGATTCACTCAGAGAGAATTTCAATGCTGCAATTGAAGAGTATAACAAAGCTCTTGAGCACCTAGATCTGAAGGAGAAAATCATTAAAGAATTGGAAGAACAACTTGCAGCTGAAAAGAAACTTGTTGAAAGTTTCTCCAAGCCCAAGACTATCATTTCGTTTGTTGCTGAATTCTCAGCTCAGGCCAAAGGTGCTGGCTTCGGCCATATGAATGCTCCTAGTAAATATTCTATGAGGAATAAGGCTCAACGGAAGAATAAGGCTGGCAAGAAAGCTTTGGCCAAGGAAAAGGGGAAAGCTCCTTAAGATCAGACTTCTTTCAAAAAGGTTATCTTTCCAACTAACGAGTTTGATCTTGATTCCTCCTACGGTCACTTTGTTAGGGCTACTTATGTAGAGCCCAAGTCTCGGTACCAAGGATGGACCCGTCCCCGAAACTTTGGCGAAAGTGTATTCAAGGCACCTTATGAGGAGATCACTCTTCAGAGTTATCGCCCTTATAGTCATGGTCACAACATCAAGAAAGCACCAAAAGTAAAACCCATTGTGGAAAAGCCTCATAAGGAGAAGTCAAGTGAGTGCCATCATCATGAAGCTTCTACCGCCAAGTCTGCTGCCCCTACTAGACCACACCCTCAAAAGGTCAAGTAGGAGAAATTTAGGCAAAGATACAACAGGTTTGACTATTGGTGCTGCGGCAAAGTTGGTCACCTTGCTATAGATTGTTGGTTTAATTCCAGAAATTATGTAACTCGTCAAGTTAATAATGTGAGAAAGACCACTCACAATGTTAACACACATAGGGGAGTATGCTAACTAGAGACCAAAGACCCAAACTAGTTTGGGTTCTTAAGGCAAACTGATTTGTCAATGCAGGTATGTCCAAAGGCCACCAAAAATCTTATCTGGTATTTGGACAGTGGATATTCTCGACATATGACCGGGACTAGTAACCTACTCCAGAATTATTCTCCTGTCATGAATGGGCCAAAGGTCATCTTTGGAGGTTCTGACGGAGGATTTATTAAAGGCTATGGTATGATTGCTAATGGTAGTGTATCCTTCTTAGATGTGGCTTATGTTAAAGGATTGAAATACAATCTTATAAGCATAAGTCAGCTTTGTGATAAAGGATACATAGTAGAATTTCATGCAGACAAGTGATTGATAAAATCGGTAGACAATTTGGAAACGATTATATCAGGCACTCGTAGTAGAGATATATTTTTGTTTAAATTTTATTTGCATAGACTCTTCTACGCCAGTGTGCGTTTTGGCTAAAGATAGTGCGTCTCTTGATGACCAATGGCACAAGAGATTAGCACATATTAATTTCAAAACTATTAATAAATTATTTTCTCTTAATTTAGTATGTGATGCCCAAAATGTCAAGTGCGCTAAAGATAGACATTGTCATGCATGTGTAAAAGGCAAGCAAACAAGGGCTACCTTTAAAAACATTATTGGCAAAGACTCTAATAGGTTTTTAAACCAACTTCATATGGACTTGTTCGGTCCACTGCTAGTTAGAAGTTTGGGAGGTAAGGATTATACATTGGTTATTGTTGATGATTACCTCGCTTTGCGTGGGTGTTTGATGACTAGTTTTAGTCATCCTTTTGGGGGGTAATTTAGTATTCAAAATGCCTAATTTTATTTATATTTTATGATTGTTATTTCATGTTTTAATGTCTCTTTACAATATATTAATTCTTAGTGATTATTAGAGTTTTGATATAAAAATCTATATAGTCTTATTATATGTATTATGTTATTATTTATTATGTTATGTTATGTATAATAATTGTAGTTAATGATAGGTCTTAATGTTTTAATTTTAATGTTGTAATGTTTTTATTATTATTATGTTTTAAAATCTTGTTTTAATTTTGTTATTTATGTAGACTAATCCATGATTGTATTGTCTCTTTTTTTTTGTAGGTTCATGCCCAAGCTTCAAAGCCCATGCAGCCTGAGCTTTCAACAAGGAGCAGCCCACCTAGCCTCCTACCCGGCCACTTATGATGCAGCCCACAACATGGTGCAGCCCCTACATGCAGCCCACAACATGGTGCAGCCCCTACATGCAGCCCACAACATGGTGCAGCCCCTACATGCAGCCCACAACATGGTGCAGCCCCTACATGCAGCCCTTGAAGAATGGAGCAGCCCTTCAACATCCATAAAGCCCACATGATGCAGCCCTCTTCATGTAGCAGCCCGGCCCCTCTCCAAGTGCAGCCCTCCTTCAGATACATGCAGCCCAAACTCCTCTTCAAGCCCAAAACCGAACCCATGCATCCAACCACCTTTGCATGGCTCCCCTTTTCATGCATGGTCGGCCACCTCATGCTCTCTCTCTCTCCCCTCCTCATTAATTTCCAAATGCATGAATCCCTCTACATGGCCGACCACACTCTTTCCTCCTCTTTTATTTCTTGTTTTTATTATTCTACATTCAACCCCTCTCTCTCTCTCTTTCTTTATTTCTTATTCATTCCCCTTTTCTATTTTATATTTTCCAAATCATTCCCTTAAAGTCCATGCAATGAACCCACCTCTTTCTCTCCACCTAATTAAATATCATGCATGAATTCTCTCCACCTCATTTATTGCCATGCATGCACTTCTCTCCTTACATGGCCGGCCACCCCCCTTGGCCTCCTCCTCTTCATTTCATTCTAGATCCTTCTCCATCTCCTATAAAAGCCACCCCATCCCTCAAGCCAAGGGAGAAAATTTTGAGAAGTAAAGTTTCAAGTTGAATGTGAGTGTTGAGTGGAGAGTGGAGAGTACTTGTGAGTTGTTTTTAGTTTCACTATTGTATTAGTTTTCTTTTCCATTTTTGCAAGTTTTTCTTCCTAACATAGTCTTGTCTTTTTAATATTTTGTGTACTCTCTTTGTTTGCAAGTAATGAAAATGTTTCTCTCTTATTTTGTTTTGTCTTCCCTTTCAATTATGCGTAGCTAATTTCCTATAGCATTCGATCGTGAGGATCCATGAAGTGAGATGAGAGTTTATTTTCTTTCTTAGTTTTATTTTTGTTATTTCATGCTCGATCCTTCTTTGATTTATTTTTTTTGTCGACTCCGTATTTCCGGTATACGGTAGTAGGCTTGGGATCTCATATTTGAGTAGCCGAGAGGCTCATGAATGTGAAAGATCACTCAAAGAAGGAAGGAGTTGAACGCAATCCTAGAGATAGGACGACGTAAATCCTCCGGATTGGAGTCAAATCCAATAGTACGGATCACCTCGATAATGCAACTTTAGGCTTCTTTGGTTTGTAAAGAGATTTCGATCGAAGAGTCTATAAGTTAGGAGACCTAATGCTCTAGCGAGATTTTGTCTTATTTTCGGATCCGTCACGGTCGAGTATGATTTGCAAAATTAAAACTATCTTTATTTTTATCTCTCTCATCTAATTTCATGGTGAATCATTGATCGAATGCTAGCTTTTTATTATAAGTTTTTCGTCTCGCAAGTTGTCTTTTGTTTTATTCTAAAAAAAATTCTCAAATCCCATTAGTTTTCCGGTAGGATAATAGTTAGAGCGTGAGTAGAAGTAATTGACAGCCCCGTGTTTAAATACGACCTTGGTACTACGATTCGACAGGTACGCTTGCCTGTTCGGGTTTTGGCCCATCAAGTTTTTGGCGCCGTTGCCGGGGACTTTTCTTCGTCAATATTTTGAAAACGCTTGCGCTATTACTTCTCCAAAAATCAAAAAAAAAAATTATAATTTATATATTTAAATATTTATAATCAACCCACTTCACCTTATTTCTACCCCACCTAAAATCTCTCAAAAAGGGTAAGGGGCTTTAAGCGCCACCATTTTACCTAGTACCGGGCGAACCCTTCACCGGGTAGTCCTCGGGAAGTTCGAGAGCCAAGCCGTCTAAAAAAAAATCTTTTTTTTTCAACAAAAAAAAAAATTTCATTTCTTTTCCTCTTTTTCTTTCTTTTCCAAGCTTTCATTTTCATCTTCCCTAGTTTTCTTTGTTAGTGCATGACCCGAGCGAATCCGTCGCTACTTGTTGATTTGGACCCAGAAATCGAACGCTCCTTTCGGAGACAACTACGATTCGGGGCTTCCACTTCTCAAACAGCGGTTGAGGATTCCTTCGGGGATTGTAATTATTCTGAAATGGGAGATCCCAACCCAGGAATGGCTCAGCAAAGGACCATGTCCGATTATGCTCGACCCAACCTGGAGGGGACTGAAACGAGTATTGTTCGACCTGCAATTGCGAACAATAACTTCGAGCTTAAGCCTAGCATCATACAAATGGTGCAGCAATATGTACAGTTCGACGGATTACAAGATGAAGATCCGAACTTGCATATTGCCAATTTTCTTGAAATCTGTGACACCTTCAAAATAAATGGTGTCTCAGATGATGCTATAAGGCTAAGACTCTTCCCCTTCTCCTTAAGAACTAAAGCCAAACAGTGGTTGAGTTCTCTTCCAAGAGGCTCAATCACTACTTGGAACATTTTAACTGAAAAATTTCTTGCTAGATATTTCCCTCCCGCTAAAACTGCTAAGTTAAGAAATGATATAACTTCTTATTCTCAAATTACTTCTGTGACCCTCTATGACACTTGGGAGAGGTTCAAAGAACTTTTGAGAAGATGCCCTCATCATGCTCTACCTGTATGGTTACAGGTTCAGACATTTTACAATGGGCTAAATCAAGAAACTAAGCAAATGATAGATGCTGCTTCCGCTGGTTCTTTGGACCGCAAAACTCCGGAAGCCGCTCTTGAGCTTATCGAGGACATGGCGATGAACACTTATCAGTGGAATTCGTCTAGGACTCGCCCATCTAAACCTGCAGGTATCTATGAAGTGGACTCGGTTTCGCAACTGGCATTGCAAGTGGAAATGTTGAACAAGAAGATTTCGGAGATGACTGCTTCCTCCGCAGCTAAGGTATATGAAAATGTGAATGCTGCTGCTACCGAGCAGGTGGATTATCTGGGGAACATACCCAGGCCTGCTCAACATAATTCTTCCAACAATTGTTCTGCTTTTTCTAATTTTTCTGCACCTCCTGGTTTTAATTCTTCTTCGAACTCTTACAATCCTGGATGGCGTAACCATCCTAATTTTTCTTGGAGTAACCCTGCTAATGCTGCACGCCCACCACACGATTTCGTACCACCACCACCACCACAATATCAAAACCAAAATTTTCAAAAAACTCCATCTTTGGAGGAAATACTTTCTAAATATATAAGCTCGAATGATGCTACCATTAGAAGTCTAACTGACTCCGTGAAAAATTTAGAGAACCAGGTCGGGCAACTTGCCAAGGTCATCTCCGAGAGGCCACCCGGGGCTCTTCCCTCAAACACTGAACCTAACCCAAGGGAGCACGTGAATGCGATTTCCCTTCGGAGCGGTAAAGTTATTAATGAGCCCACCACAAGGGAAGAGCCAGAGGTGATTGCCTCTCCTACTGCTGAAAATATTATCGTTATGGAATCAAATGATAAAATTTTTGAAAAAGAAAAAGAAAAGCCTATTTTTGAAAAAGAAGTTAACGATTTTCAAAATGATGCTCCGCCGATTATAAAGGAATTTCAGCCACCTCCTTATCCGGCTAGGCTTAGGAAGGAAAAATTAGATGATCAATATTCACGCTTTCTTGAAATGTTTAAACAAATTCATATAAATTTGCCATTTCACGAAGCCATTAGCCAAATGCCGAAATACGCCAAATATCTCAAAGATTTATTAACGAATAAAAAGAAATTGGAAAATCTTTCTCACGTAACGTTAAATGAAGAGTGCTCGGCAGTCGTTAAAAACTCTAACTTGCCTAAAAAAATACACGATCCGGGTAGTTTTTCAATTTCTTGCATTTTTGGTGATCTTTTTATAAAACATGCGCTAGCAGATCTAGGTGCGAGCATCAACTTGATGCCTTTTTCATTGTTTAAAAAGATAGGATTGGGCACTCTCAGCCCTACGCGTATGAGTATTCAATTGGCTGATCGATCGATTAAGTATCCGTTAGGTATCGTTGAGGATGTGCTAGTGAAGGTCGACAAATTCATCTTCCCGGTGGATTTTGTCATTCTCGATATTGAAGAGGACGTCGAGGTCCCTCTTATCCTTGGTCGTCCCTTCCTAGCCACCGCTCGAGCAATCATAAATGTGAGTGACGGAAGACTTACTCTGCGTGTGGGAGATGAAGAGGTTACTTTTGATATTAATCAATCTATGAGAAATTCTTTGCAAAATGATGACACTTGTTTTTTTCTTGATGAATTAAAAGAAGACTCCTATATTTCTCCAACTGATTTTTCGTCTTCTTCTGCTGAACTTTCTCCAATTGTTTTTAAAAATACGGTTATGCCCATGCAAATAAATTTTGAAAATGAAACTGTTTTTAAACAAAAGACTCTTGAAAATCTCATTTTTGAAGAAGACAAAATCTGAAAAATTCATATACAAAATCACCCGACCCTGAAACGAAAGTCGATCACGATAAGAACTTGGGCCAACATAAAAATTTTAAACCTGGCGATCAAGTTCTTCTTTTTAATTCACGCTTACGTATTTTCTTCGAACGCATTAAATCTCGATGGATTGGACCGTTTACGGTCAAGGAAGTTTATTCTGATGGAGCTGTGCTACTTTCACACCTCGATAAGGGGGACTTTAAAGTTAATGGCCATAGACTTAAACTCTATTTCTCTAATGATTTTGTGCCTCCTGCAAAGGAGAATCTTCTTTTTGATTCTTAGTTTATTATTTTCTGATGGACATTTTTATTTTTGGACTACTATTTTTTTTATGAAACTCTTTTATTTGGACTGTTGTAATAAAAAAAACATTATCGGGCATCTGCCCATGGACTCTATCTAGTTTCCTTTTATTTTGCTCTTTCTACCGGAGGCCAATCAGGTCCATGATCGTGGTCGCCGCTCCGCCGCTGCTGATATCAGATGGATCAAGTCATACCTGCTGACGATCAAGTACTCTAAAAAGCAAGCATGGGGGAGCGACATCCGCCTTCATCTCACAAACCCGGGGAAGTCCTGTTCTTATTTATTTATTTTTCCTGCATTTTTCTTTTTCTCTTCTTCTCAGTCCCCTTCTCTTTTTCTTTATGTTTTCTTCATTGAGGGCAATGAAGAATTTAAGCATGGGGGGTCTAGTTTCTTTTGGTCTTTTCCTTTCTGTTTTTCTTCTTTCAAAAAAAAATAATATTATGTTTTATATTAGTATAGTATTTTAGGTTATGACATCAAAATCCAAAAAAATTATAAAATATAAAACCCAAAAAAATTAGAAAAACAAAAATTAATTAATTAAAAATTTTTGTGCTTAAAACGATTTGAAAAACACAATCTAAAATTATTTCTATCTTTATTTTCATGTTTCCTCTAGTGAAGTGTAGGCCCGTGCGGTTTTTGTAGTTCTATTTAGATTTCTTTGAATTGGTTTTCTAAATTTATCAGTTTAACATAGCTTAGTTTTACTAGTTTCTTTTTCTTAAATATAGGCATCCAATTTTTACGTTATAAGCTAGCAACGTGTAGTTATGTCTTTTTATTCGGTTAGTTGCTTACAAATGGTTGCTAGGTATCATTAGTTCTTTTTCACTTGCGAGGTAGTCTTTCTTGGTGTCTAGAACTTGTACCAAGCTACTCTCGAAGCATTTGCGCCGTTTTTACGTTCTTTAGAAATGATTTAGGCCACCATTTGAATAGTTTGAGCTTTTCTTGCCCACCAAAAACAAAACCCTTGCAAAACAATTTTGGGCCTTTTCCTTTTTTTTCCTTGTTTTAGCTCCACTTTTCATTTCATTATATTCACCAAAGCCAAAAATCTTTCCTATTTTTGCACTATAAATTTGAGCTTAAAAATTATTTTTTGTGGGAAGGGTATTATTTTTGAAATGAATAGGAAATTCTCAAGCTTAATTTTGGAGCTTTCTTATCAAATGCTATTCAAAAGAAAAAAAATTGAGAAAGAAAAAAAAATATATCATTACAAAATCAAAAAAAAAATGAATGCAAAAAGTTTATGTTTGGCCAAGTTTATAAAAGAAAAATTTTCATGGCCTTGTTTTTGTAGTTTCATATTGGAGAAATGACATACTCGTTATTCCTCATTTTTGTATGCTTTGTTTATTTTTGAGCTCACCTTGGTTTAGTGCAAAAACCTTCATGTTTATCTTTGATTCCACTTCCTAATCATTTACCTAAGCCAAGTTTTAATGCCTAGTAGAAGTCCTATTGATCTTAGAACATAAATTCGCGTAGTGGAGAAAGTGTGAACATACAAGCCTATGGCCACCATCATTGATGGATTTCTTTGGAGGTTATCTTGGAGTGTTTTAGGGTTAATGTTTATCTAGCAACCGAGTAGTTTGTTAATGCGTCGTTTATTTAGAACCTCTACTTTTGTTTTCCTTATTTTCGTTTATTTTGGATGCCTTGTTTTAAGATTTAGAAATTAGTAGACTTTTCTTATGTTTTAATGAGATTTTTAGGGTTCCATTTTCAAATTTTCTATTGTGCACTTCTCACCCCACTAGTTGATAATATGAATATTAGGATAGTTTAATTTTTCATGTTTTGTTTTTCTTAACTATGGAACTTAAAAATATATATCTTTTGTTTTCTTTTTGCTCCTCCCTAGTTTTTATTTCTATTTGCTTGAGGGCAAGCAAATGTCTAAGCATGGGGGAATTTGATGACTAGTTTTAGTCATCCTTTTTGGGGGTAATTTAGTATTCAAAATGCCTAATTTTATTTATATTTTATGATTGTTATTTCATGTTTTAATGTCTCTTTACAATATATTAATTCCTAGTGATTATTAGAGTTTTGATATAAAAATCTATATAGTCTTATTATATGTATTATGTTATTATTTATTATGTTATGTTATGTATAATAATTGTATTTAATGATAGGTCTTAATGTTTTAATTTTAATGTTGTAATGTTTTTATTATTATTATGTTTTAAAATCTTGTTTTAATTTTGTTATTTTATGTAGACTAATCCATGATTGTATTGTCTCTTTTTTTTGTAGGTTCATGCCCAAGCTTCAAAGCCCATGCAGCCTGAGCTTTCAACAAGGAGCAGCCCACCTAGCCTCCTACCCGGCCACTTATGATGCATCCCACAACATGGTGCAGCCCCTACATGCAGCCCACAACATGGTGCAGCCCCTACATGCAGCCCACAACATGGTGCAGCCCCTACATGCAGCCCACAACATGGTGCAGCCCCTACATGCAGCCCTTGAAGAATGGAGCAGCCCTTCAACATCCATAAAGCCCACATGATGCAGCCCTCTTCATGTAGCAGCTCGGCCCCTCTCCAAGTGCAGCCCTCCTTCAGATACTTGCAGCCCAAACTCCTCTTCAAGCCCAAAACCGAACCCATGCATCCAACCACCTTTGCATGGCTCCCCTTTTCATGCATGGCCGGCCACCTCATGCTCTCTCTCTCTCCCCTCCTCATTAATTTCCAAATGCATGAATCCCTCTACATGGCCGGCCACACTCTTTCCTCCTCTTTTATTTCTTGTTTTTATTATTCTACATTCAACCCCTCTCTCTCTCTTTCTTTATTTCTTATTCATTCCCCTTTTCTATTTTATATTTTCCAAATCATTCCCTTAAAGTCCATGCAATGAACCCACCTCTTTCTCTCCACCTAATTAAATATCATGCATGAATTCTCTCCACCTCATTTATTGCCATGCATGCACTTCTCTCCTTACATGGTTAGCCACCCCCCTTGGCCTCCTCCTCTTCATTTCATTCTAGATCCTTCTCCATCTCCTATAAAAGCCACCCTATCCCTCAAGCCAAGGGAGAAAATTTTGAGAAGTAAAGTTTCAAGTTGAATGTGAGTGTTGAGTGGAGAGTGGAGAGTACTTGTGAGTTGTTTTTAGTTTCACTATTGTATTAGTTTTCTTTTCCATTTTTGCAAGTTTTTCTTCCTAACATAGTCTTGTCTTTTTAATATTTTGTGTACTCTCTTTGTTTGCAAGTAATGAAAATGTTTCTCTCTTATTTTGTTTTGTCTTCCCTTTCAATTATGCGTAGCTAATTTCCTATAGCATTCGATCGTGAGGATCCATGAAGTGAGATGAGAGTTTATTTTCTTTCTTAGTTTTATTTTTGTTATTTCATGCTCGATCCTTCTTTGATTTATTTTTTTTGTCGACTCCGTATTTCCGGTATACGGTAGTAGGCTTGGGATCTCATATTTGAGTAGCCGAGAGGCTCATGAATGTGAAAGATCACTCAAAGAAGGAAGGAGTTGAACGCAATCCTAGAGATAGGACGACGTAAATCCTCCGGATTGGAGTCAAATCCAATAGTACGGATCACCTCGATAATGCAACTTTAGGCTTCTTTGGTTTGTAAAGAGATTTCGATCGAAGAGTCTATAAGTTAGGAGACCTAATGCTCTAGCGAGATTTTGTCTTATTTTCGGATCCGTCACGGTCGAGTATGATTTGCAAAATTAAAACTATCTTTATTTTTATCTCTCTCATCTAATTTCATGGTGAATCATTGATCGAATGCTAGCTTTTTATTATAAGTTTTTCGTCTCGCAAGTTGTCTTTTGTTTTATTCTAAAAAAAATTCTCAAATCCCATTAGTTTTCCGGTAGGATAATAGTTAGAGCGTGAGTAGAAGTAATTGACAGCCCCGTGTTTAAATACGACCTTGGTACTACGATTCGACGGGTACGCTTGCCTGTTCGGGTTTTGGCCCATCAGTGTTCTTTCTAAAACATAAGTCCGATACTTTTAACATCTTTACTAATTTTATTAGGCAGATTCAGAATGAATACAAATCTTCTGTAGTCAAAATCAGAAGTAACAATGGAACAGAGTTCAAGTCTGGGTCCATGACAGAATTCTGTGAAAGCCTAGGTATCTTTAATGACTTTTCTTCTCCTCGTACTCCTCAATAGAATGGAGTAGCTGAGAGAAGGAATAGAACACTCATAGAGGCCTGCAGAACCATGTTGAGTGATGCCTCACTACCGGAATATGTTTGGGCTGAAGTCATCAACACTGCATGCCACGTGCAAAATCAAGCACTCATAAACAAAAACCATAATAAGACACCTTACGAACTACTAAAGAGCAAGAAACCGACTATTTCATATTATAGAATTTTTGGTTATAAATGCTTCGTCCTTAACAATGGTAAGTATCACACCACTAAATTTAGTGAAAAGAGCTTTGAAGGAATTTTCGTAGGCTATAGTAGCCATAGTAAGGCATATATGATTTTTAATAAGAAAACCTAGGTTGTAGAAGAATCTATTCATGTTGTATTTGATGAGATGAGACTGCTACAAGGCATCTCTTCTATTGTGTTTATTGAAGATGTGGGTTTAAGAATAAAAGAATTAAACTTGGATGAGATGACTGAAGGAAAAGATCAAAAGTTCATCAAGATCACCACTCCAACGCCTATTGGAGAGGTTGATGACCATGATGAAGACATCATTCAAGTTGATGAAGTCACTCATGTGGTTGAAGAAGCTCTAGATGCAAGGACTCTAGAGCTCAAACACTTGAAGGATCAACCAATGGATCAAATCATAGGAGATCCCCGGGATGGTGTCAGAACTCATAGAGGTAAAACTAATGAAAATTTGTATTTAAGTTTCCTCTCGCAGGTTGAACTAAAGAATTGTGGGGAAGCAAAATCAGACGCATCTTGGATAATGGCAATGGAAGAAGAACTGAATAAATTCAAGCATTGCCAAGTATGGAAGCTTGTTCCAAGACTCAAAGGCAAGAACATTATCGAAACGAAGTGGGTCTACAGGAACAAGATGGATGAGGATGGAACAATTATAAAGAACAAGGCCAAACTCGTTGTCAAGGGATATAGACAAGAAGGAATCGACTTCGATCATACTTATTCACCAGTGGCAAGGCTGGAGGCAATCAGGTTGTTCCTAGCATATGCAACACTTAAGGGATTCAATGTCTATCAAATGGACGTGAAGTCGGCCTTCCTTAATGGTGACATAAAGGAAGAGGTGTATGTGGAACAATATCTAGGTTTCATTTATTATAACTGTCTTGAGCATGTATATCTTTTATTTAAAGCTTTTTATGGTTTGAAACAATCTCATCGAGCTTGGTACGAGATGCTGTCGAACTTTCTTCTTGAGAACAAGTTCATAAGAGAAAAGATAGATAAGATATTATTTCTTAGGGAAATAAACGGCAATATTTTGCTACTGCAAATCTATGTTGATGACATCATATTTGGCTCCAATAACTACAACCTCTACAAAATGTTTTCCAAACTTATGCAAGGGAAGTCCAAATTGAGCAGTATGGGAGAGCTGAAGTATTTCTTACGAATTCAGGTGAAACAATCTGAAGATGGAATTTTCATCTCTCAGATGAAGTTCACCAAGGATTTAATTAAGAAATTCGGAATGGGGAATTCAAACTCTATGAGGACTCCAATGGGTTCGACTATGTCTCTGGATAAGGATGAGAAAGGGAAACCTTTTGATGAAACCAAGTACAGAAGCATAATTGCATCCTTGCTCAACCTTATTGCTAGTAGACCGGATATAATGTTTTCAACATGCATGTGTGCTAGATTTCAAGTGAACTCTAAGGAATCTCACTACGCTGCTACAAAGTGGATTTTGAGATACCTTAAAGGTACATCAAATCTTGGCTTATGGTACCCAAGAAGTACTGATAGTGAACTAATTGGTTTTTCAGACGCTGATTTTACAGAAAGCAAAAATGATAAAAAGAGCACTTCCGGGACTTGTCAATTCCTTGGAAGGAGGCTCATTTCCTGGAGCAGCAAAAGGCAAAATTGTGTCACAATCTCAATGGCCGAGTCAGAATACATTTCTGCCGGTAGTTGTTGTGCACAATTATTTTTGATAAAGAACCAACTTGAGGACTACAACTTGAATGTCAAGGACATTCCTTTATTTTGCGAATCCTCTAGTGTGATTGCAATAGCTAACAACCCAGTCTCTCATAGGCGAACAAAGCACATAGAGCTGCGAGACCACTTCATTTGGTAGCATGTGGAGCATGGTGACATAAATCTCTAATATGACCCAACTGATAGATAGATTGTAGATATATTCACGAATCCGCTGGATGAGTCCAAGTTCTCGTTCTTCAAAATAGAACTTGGCATGCTCAACAAGGAAGAATAAGTATGAAGAAAAAGGTTCAACCAAGTTCAAGATCTGGTTACACTTCAAATCAAGGAAATTTCAAAGTATGGACTTCATTTCTCGAGTACATCACTTGTACCCGAGAACGGCAGAACTATTTCTCGAGTACATCACTTGTACTTGAGAACGGCAGTATCATTTCTCGAGAACAACAGCTCTACTCGAGAACGGCAGAATTAGTTCTCGAGAACAAAAATATTCTACTCGAGAACGCAGTTACAGCATGTGAAGATTAAATTCATCGATCGGAGTTCGACGTTCGTCGATCAGTTTTTCGTCTATCCTATTTCGTCGATCGGAGTTCGAATTTTGTCGATCAGAGTTTGACGTTCGTCGATCGGTTTCGTCTATTGGAGTTCCAATTTCATCGATCGGAGTTCGATGTCTGTCGATCAGTTTCCGCCATATTCCAGGTATTTTTAATGTTATTTATATCTTTTATCATAAAAATTAAAGAAAAATATAAATAGATTATAGTCCAAGATTTTTTATTCCCGATTTCAAAACTCATTCTCTTGAGAAAAGACGCTCCACCTTCTCCGTCTCCGCCGACTGCCACAATCAAGCTCATTTCTCCATTCGTCGGCTAGCCAATATTCCTTTCTCAACCTCAATGGCTTCGTCTTCCAAACTCAAAATCGGTAGCGAACTAATCTCAACTAGGAATGGCGAACTTTCAGATGATTTCAGGAATGTTGTAATCTTACTTGACACTGCTGGCATATCTTTGTTTTGGAACACCCATACCGTGTTTTGATCTCTAAGGTCGAGGAATTCTTTCGAAATGCCACAGTCAAGCGCAAAGGCAAGGTGCTCAAATCAAAGGTTAGAGATAAGGTAAAAACGACCTCTCTCTGTTTCAACATTTCTGCAACTTCCTGTGATAGATCAAGAAGACGATCTAGTAAGAACAGATTATGAATGGGAATAGAGTTTCTGTGGGATTCCCCAATCATCTCACACAGTTCGAAGACAATTCATGAATGCTGAAAGTAAGCTACTGGCAGATATTTTGGGCAAAGTCCTCCTCTACAGGACAAGCTCTATAAGTTATATCACACCTGAATTCTTTGATATGATGACTGCAATGATATGTAGAAAGAAATATCAATGGGGTATGATGCTTTTTGACAAAATTAAGACATGCATCAAGAGTCCAAATTATGGCAGGATTATTTCTCTATACCTGAACCAGATGAACCCTAAAGTTTTCTCCATGAAACATGGCTAGGCCCTCCATCATATGAAGAAAGTTTCCATCTTTTCCATCCAGAGATGGGAGGTTAAACTTCAGAAGTCTGACAAAGTCATAAAGGACATTGAGGATGTGGACAGGACTCCATCTCCCCCTTCTCATCAGATAACTGATCCAGTTATTGAGGACGAGCCTGCACCATCTGATCAAGCTCAGCTCTCTCCAACTCCAGCTCCTGTTCCAGCTATTACAGCACCACCAGCACCAGTTTCTTCTCCTGATGCTGCCACTTCCACTTTGTTTCATTCAGTACAGACAGATTTTGCTGCTGAGAATCTTCCAGATACAAAAAACCTGACTGATGCCCAGGTAGAAGAACAAATTTTGTCTACTGATGAAGTTATCAATCAAATGATAGAGGAACTCTCTTCAAAAGTGCCTCTTTTCACTCCTCCTGAAGAACAGCCCTCTACTCCTGCTAAGTCTCCAGCATAATCTCCTCATAAAAAATCTCCTGTACAAGAACCAGCCCCATCTTCATCTGAAGATACACATGATGCAGAAGTTATTTCTATTCATGATTCTGAAGATGACACTCCTGTTGAAGCTGCTGAACCACCCATTCCCTGTCTTCACTTTAAGATTCCCTCCATGTTGCCCATAGATGCTGAAGATGAACAAAGCAAAATCAGCAAAAAGCTTACCTCTACATCCACTATTATCATTGAAGAGATAGCTCCATGGACAACCCCAGTTGAACCTCAACCATCTATTCCATCTGAAACATTTCCTGAAGGCTCTATTCTAAGCAAAATTGATGTTATGCTGACTGCTCAGAGAGCTTATTTTGATTCTTCCCTAAAAATTGTAACTGACAAAGTAACTGCATTTGAAAAAGAAATGAGTCGAGGATTTGTTGAAATCCAATATAATACTGATGAATTTAAAAGGCTCTTACAAATTGGAGGAAAAGCCATAGATCATACCATTACCAGCATTGGTGAAGTAATGGACCAATCAGTTACCTTGGCAAATAATCAGATTCAACTAGTAAAGAAAGCCCAATAACGCAATTTCAAAACTTGTGAAGAAGTTGGGCAGTTCAAAGAAGATGTAATAAGAACCCTCTCTCTAGAAGTCAGAAATGAGGAGCATTAGGTGAAAGAACGGCTTGAGAAACAAGTGCAAACTATAAAAGATCAGTGGGATGATCAACTGAAAGAGATCCAGACTTCTGTGCTCAAAGAAGTTAAAATCACAAAGATATACAACTATGATATTACCATTTGGATGCACAATCAACTCTTCCCTGATCTGGCAATGGATCCTTCTGCACCCCCACCTGCACATTTGGATGTAAATAGGCCAACCTTCTCTCCTCCTCCTAAATACTTCGAAGGACCTCCTCCAGACTATTTTGAAGGACCACCTCCTGAAAACTATGAATAGGTCTGGGAATCAGAACAAGTAAGTATGCCTCCTCAAGCACCTCTAAAAATTCAGAAATTCAAAAGAAGAAAATATGGTGATGGTGCCTCAGCAAGTAGATCAACTCCTCATCCTGAAGCTAAGAGGAGAATACATCAAGAATTCTCTGAAGTTTGGAGCCCAACCTCTAAAGCTCTAATTCTTGATACTCTGAAACTGGTAGTTGACTTTAATAAAGACAGGAACAGTCACTACATCTCTTATAACTGGGACCTATATGAAAAATCTCTTACTAAGAGAAGACTGCATGATAGAGAATATGGGAGGAATAATCCCAAAGCACCTCCCAAACCTCCAAAGTATTTCACAAAACCTTACAGCTACCAAAAGAGACAACAAGAAAAGCAAGAAAGATAGCAACAACAATAGAATCAGTAGATATTGTAGATGATCAAAAATTTTAATTTTTGAAATCTTGGGGAATTGAATTTCTCTTGGACATTGTCTATATATATATATATATATATAAACCTTTAGTTTTGCTGATCTTACTTTTCTTTATTACAGCTTTTCTTTTATTTTTCATGGTTATTAGTTTCTTTGCTTGTTTATCTTGATATAATTTACCTTAGTGTAGAGGGTTCTAACTTCTACAAATAGGGGGAGATTGTTGGGTATTGCATCCACAATAACCCAGATTTATATGAAGTCACCTTTGAACTAAGATGAATTAAGTTTGTATTTGATGTTATTTTTAGTTGATTGTTTGCAGGATACAATTGCCAAGTGTAGACCAATGTTAGTCTACAATACGTCACCAAATACAGGACCATACAATTTAATCCCTCATTGTGTGATCCAAGGTGTTGACTCATGTGTAGCCTCTCTATTGGGCCACACTTCTTTTTCAAGCACTAAAGGCATAGAAGAAAAGTTGGCAGTTATATATCTTGAAGAAATCACACTTACAGATTTTCAGAAATTCTCTAAGTATTTTTCTCGAGTAGGGAAGATTGTACTCGAGAAGAACTTAAGTCTATTCTCGAGTAAGACTTGTCATGTACTCGAGTTCCAGAAGCAGTTCTCAAGAATTCTTAGTGTTGTTCTCGAGAAAGTCATATGTTCTCGAGTACTCCATGACTTTCTTTCTTGAGTTACTTCAGTTCAAGTCATAATATTTTTCTACGTCTTTTTCTCAAGAAGCAGTTTATTTTTCTCGAGAAGCCATATGTTATTTCTCGAGAAACTCAGTATTACTTTTGAGAACCACAAGGTATTTCTCGAGTAACAGATTCTTTTCTCGAGTAATAGAATATGTTCTCGAGAACAGAAGTCCATTTTTCTCGAGTTACTTCTTTTCCTGACAGAATATTTTCGAAGTCCTTTTCTCGAGATGCCAAGGATTTTTCTTGAGAAGACAATGTTTAGTTCTTGAGAAGCAGAAAATATTTCTCGAGACCTAGAATGATTTCTCGAGAGCCAGACATTTGTTCTCGAGATACCTCTTTGTTCTCGAGTACCAGAGTACTTCTTCTCCGGAACAAAATAATTCTTCTTGATTACTTTCCTTCATTCTCTAGATTGCTGATTTCCACCTCCACATTTTTGACTAAGTATTTTTCTCGAGATCATCTTCATTCTTCTCGAGAATTAGAAGACCTTTTCTCGAGTACTATCATTCTTCTCGAGAAATGCTGTAATTTTTTTCTGATTTTTTCTAAGTCTCAACATACGTGATTTCAAAGGTAATTAGCACGTGATTGGTCCACGTGTCATGTATTTATTATGATTATGACTGCTAGGTAAGTCCAATAAAAGGTCTTATCATAATTGACCAACCCTAAGAAGAATCTCTAAGTATTCTGAATCACATTTTTCGCTTTCCAAAATCGAAAGCCGCCTCTATTCATAGTCCTCATCGCCGACCTGCTTTCGATCCAGAGATTCAAAGCAAGTGATTCAACAGATCAAGATCTTCTACATCAATATATTCTTTTCTTGATCGTGCTGAGTCCAAAATTTTTAGATCCAGAGATTTGGCCGTGTCTTCTTCAATCTTTTTCTAACAGTACTTCAAAGTTCAAGGAAGAAGAAGGGCTGAAGTTTTCAGATCTGACATAAATACGATTTGTATTTCTGTGTATTTCATTTTTACTCTTGTAGGAGGTTATTCTCCGAGTGTAGGAGCTTTATTCTCCGAGTTATTTGTAGGAAGTTTATCTTTCGAGTGTAGATCCTATTTTGAGGGATTGAGTTCTGGGAACTTTCTTCCGAGTGGTAGGATTGTTTTCAATCTGAGAATAGTGGAGTAGTTGAGTCTACTACATTGCTAGATCGGTGAGATGGAAAGTGGATGTACCCAAGGTTCAGGAACCACTATAACTCTTGGTGTCGTCTGTGAATGCTTGCCTATTTTTCTGTGCTCGCTCGTTCAATTTTTATTCCGTAAAAAGACGCAGAACTCACCTATTCACCCCCCCCCCCTCTAGGTGATTTAGGTAGACAACTTAAACATTTTTCACCAATAGTGGTATTAGAGGGAGGTTGTGTGATGATCATTATTTCAGAAGTTGCCAAATCCATGGCATGTAGATTTGGAGATTTTTGAAATGTTCTAAAATTCCGAAGTCTATTCTTGTAATCCCACCAAGAATTCATGTGATTTCCTTATTGCTACTCCTTATCAGTAACTGTCTCTCTTGTTGGTTTGTGAAACCAAGTATGTGGTAGATTTTGGAATCTCACACATAAAGTGGCGAGCTTGTCTACTATGTAAGTGGAGTTTGTGTTGCTCATGTCCTATGCATGTAAATCTGTGGATTTAGAAGTGTTCTAAATGTTCAGATTTAGCCCTGCTCATCAAGTGTTGATGATGCACTTGTGCACATCTAGGATGCATTTGGATTATGGTGTTGAATATTTTTGGATGTGCACATTGGTTAAATGTTAACCATGGTTAAAGAGTTAATTGAATATCAAAATCCCTTAAAGTAATATTAAGTATTCAGATGCCTTCTGATGGATGACACTCTTCCTGCCTCGATCGATGAAGTGTGGGTTTGCCAAAGCAAGGTGCATTAATCTATCTTGGTTAGGGTGCTAGCGGATAATTGTGATATCCCACTATTGACATCAGGTCAAGATTAACTGGGTGACCTCAAATTTTGAGTGCCCAGAGGCATAGGGTTGGCATGCAGCATATGATGGATGCAAATATAGAGTTATTCACCACCCATACAAGAATTTCATAGTGATGCAATTGGCAAGCATTGCCTACCTAAATAGCTGCATTGTGAGAGAAAAGCCAAAGTCGACTCATATTGTTAGTGAAATATGGATCTTGTCCACTAAGAGAGTTACTCGTACAAACTCTTCGAATTTTTATCGAGGGTTATCAGTTTGATAAAAATAGTGGGAGTTATTTTGATTAAAGTCCTAATCGAAAGAGAAAATGACACTTTGAAATGTAGTACTAATTTGCTTTGCAATGATCCTTGTAGAATTTCCATGGCAAGTGGTTAACACTCCACACTGTCCCTCAGAGCAATCCTTGAGAAGGAGAAGTTGAGTAGTACAAATTATTTGGACGGGTACAGGAACCTGAGATTTGTTCTCAAGCAAAAGCACAAGCTTTATGTTTTGGAAGAGGAATCCCCTGACGAGCCTGTCGGGAATGCACCCCATGCTGATAAAGATGCTTATAAGAAGTACCTCGATGACACCTTAGACGTCGAATATGTCATGCTTGCGACCATGAACTCTGAGCTCAAAAAGCAACACGACAGCATGGGTTGCAGGGAAATTGATGAGCATCTCAAGAAAATGTTTAAAGGAAAAGATCGTAAAGAGAGATTGGATGTCACTAAGGCATTGTTCCAGTGCAAGATGGGAGTTAGGGACCTAGTAGAGACTCAGGTACTCAAGATGATTGGGTATATCGAGAACCTTGAAAGACTAGGGTTCCCTATAGGCCAAGAGTTGGCTACAAACCTGATCCTGCAATCATTGTCAGATAGTTATGAGCAGTTCGTCTTGAACTGTAACATGAATGAAATAGACAAGACACTGCCCAAGCTCCTAGGCATTTTGCGAACTGCCAATACAAACATGAAGAAGGTCAAGCCTGCTAGCCCCATACTGATGGTGCATAAAGGCAAGGGAAAGGCCAAGGGCTTTAAGAAGATAAAGGTGGGACCTAAGTCTACTATGGAGCCCAAATCTTCTACACTAAAAAAGAAAGGTTCGGGGAAAGAGGTAATGTGCCACCACCGTGGCAAGGCTGGTCATTGGAGGAGGAATTGTCCTTCGTACATTGAGGGTTTGCAAAAGATGAGGGGAGGTATGACTTTCGCTTCAGGTATTTATGTTATAGAGATAAACCTTTCTACTCCTTCATCATGGGGATTGGATAATGGATGTGGTTCTCACATTTATATAAATGTGCAGGAACTGGGAGGGAAAAGAATGTTGAGTAAAGGAGAGGTGGACATGCGCGTTCGCAATAGAGCAAGTGTTGCTGATGTTGCTGTGGGGGTTTACCGTCTTTCTTTACGCAGTGGGCTTGTTTTGGAACTTGATAATTGTTATTATGTTCCTGTAATATCTAGAAACATTATTTCTATTTCATGTTTAGACATGATTGGATTTTCTTTCCTTATTAAGAACAATTGTTGTTCTATATTTAAGAATGATGTTTGTTGTGCTACAGCCCAAATGTTTAATGGTTTATATGTTTTGAACTTAGACCATCAGATCTATAACACAGAAAATACTAAAAGACTAAGAACAAATGACTCGAACCTTACGTATCTTTGGCATTGTCGTTTGAGCCATATAAATGAGAAACATATATCCAAGCTCCATAAAGATGGGCTACTAGACTCATTTTGATTATGAATCATTTGGGAGATGTGAATCATGCTTATTAGGCAAGATGACTAAGGTCCCTTTCACTGGCTTCAATGAGAGGGCTGATGATCTCTTCGGTATAGCACATAGTGATGTATGTGGACCCATGAGTTCTATGGCTAAAGGTGGGTACTTCTACTTTGTTACATTTACTGATGATTTTAGTAGATATGGATATGTGTATCTTATGAAGTGCAAATATGAAACCTTTGAAAAGTTCAAAGTGTTTAAGAATGAAGTAGAGAACCAATAGGGTAAGAAGGTGATGAGTCCGATTTATATCGGGTTTTTAGGACTCATCTGGGCTTGTTTTCTCACTCATGCACTACATTTCAACCGGTTATCGGTTATATTTGCATCATTCGATCATTGACCATTTTGTGCACTATTTTGGCCCAAGGGTGTGCAATTGTGCATTCTATTTCTGGGGGTAAGCACGTGGTGCTCCCCAAGGGATCTTTCCAGATGTTTTTCATTGCATTTTTGTGACGCTGGAGAGCTCACTTTAGTTTTTTTGGTTTGTATGCAGGTGGTGCGTTTTCCCCAAGTCTGGAATACATGTTTAAGGAAAACGCACGGTCGTGCGTTTTCTTAGCACACGGTCCTTTGTGATCATGCGTTTGGTTTGTATAGGAGAAACGTCGAGCTGAGCTCGACGAACTGAGCTCGACGATCTTAACGGACGATTAACGGACGGTTTCTTCGGAACCGTGCGTGAAGGAAATGCACGGTTTTCCTGTAGCTTCTTGTTATTGCATTATATGGTTAATCGTGTGATTTGTTCACGCACTGGTGGAAGCGCCCGTGTGCAAGTAAAACGCACGGTTCCACTATTTCTCCCTGCTTTCCTGTGCTCTGTGTTTACCCGTGTGATTTCCTTCACACATGGGCGGAATCGCCCGTGCGCGAGTAAAACGCACGGCTCAACGCATCTTCTTCCGCGATCCAGATCTGAAAGTTAATAATGCACGATTAGCACACGGTCGTGCGCTGGACCGTGCGTGACCATTTTTCTGATCTTTTTCTATTTAAGCGCAGATTTTCAGCCATTAATGGACAGATCGGATTCCATCCATTCCCCTGCTATTTTAGGGTAAAGCTCCGCCTTTCCACCTCCATCCTCCATCTTCCACCAAGGAGAGAAGCTCTGGCCATGCTTGCGAAGCCTACATCTTGTCAATGCTTGCTCTCGGCCGTCTCCATCATATCTTGAGCTCCATTAAATGGTTTGATGCCATAGCCAACAAGCAAAGGGAAGCTTGCAACTTTCTTCCGGATCGCGACACGAAGAAGACGGGTTCATTGTGAGTTAGTGACAGCCTCCTCTACCCCGGACGTACTTGAGGACCTAGCTTGGATGTGGATTGACAACTCGGTGATTCCTTCTACGACCCCTCGACGAGACTTCGGATTCGATCGATCTCTTGCCTTGTTCTTATTTTCTTGCTGAATATTGGTGTTTAAATCTATTTTTATTAATGATGTGCACTTTAGTTGTAAACTTTATGTGATTCATGTTTATGTGATCCTGTATTGTTTTACGCTTTAGTTGCTTGAGTTGCGCACGCATTTCCATCCGCCACCACATCCGATTTTGCCGCTCTAGCATTTACTAGAGGCGTGCGTAGCGAAGAGGTGCATATAACCCTCATATTCCTCGGTTTGTTTGGTTCTTACTCTTGCCTACTCATCCATCCGCCCAGCGATTCGGCGCATAGTGGCCCGTGTAGTCTTCCATCCCGACTGGCGAAGCATCGTATAGCGGCGTTGCATAGGAGTAGTTGTTAGTGTTTTGGTTTATTTTATCGCAACAATCAAAACCCCCATAGTTAACTTCGACCTAAGGACTTCAATCTCAAGTCCTCCTCGATATTAACTCCCCCCTTACTGTGTTCCTTGAAGAGATCGATACTTGGGAAAGCCACCCATTTTATATTACTTGTGCGACCAGTACACTTGTCGTTCAACGCATCAAGTTTTTGGCGTTGTTGCCGGGCAACACAGTCATGTGAGTTTTTGGAGAGGGAGATAGTAGATCGAATCCCTTTTCCATTTGTACATTCCATGTTTCTTTTTTGCCTTAGTTTTTATAATTTATTGCTTATTTTTCTTTTTTCCTTTTCTAGTTTTAATTTTTCTGTAGCAGGCTTTCCTTTTCTTTTATCTGCTAGTGTATAGTTAATTTTTGCTTAGAATATTTCTGTTGGTGAATTCTTTCTTGTTGCACCATGTATTCTTATATGAATATCCGTTACAGTTGGTGCGGGGATTATAGGCATGGTAGTGATGAGTGCCCCACTGAATATTGGGAGCATATTTCTCGTGGTTCTGTGTATGGAGCACCGTCTTCCTATAGTACTTCATATACCCTACCCAGGTCTTATGGTCACTCATCTTCTACGCATTCATCTTTTTCTTATTCCTCTCCGGTTCCACCTGGACCGAGGAGTAATGGAAAATGATGTTTGTGTTGTCGTAGCACCGACCATGTTTAAAAGATTGCGCAGAATTTCATCGCCAGTTGGAGGAGGATGAAGTACCGGGTATCTGATTCACTTTATCACCCTCTCAAATGGCCACCCCTTCTGATTCTGATGATATATTCGCAGCACCACCTTGTTTATGGGGGATTGCTGCAGATATGCCCATCAGACTTTCTGATGATCGGTGTGAGGACATTGTGGCGTCGTCTCTCCCCATGCACTCTTCCCCTCTTGTTGATTCACCCCTGGAGGAACCAGCACATATTTTCTTTGATGTTGTTGTTCCTCCGCCTTCTTTGCAAGAATTATCTATCCCTATTTTTAGTGAGTCGTTTGATGATGTTAGGCCAGATTGTGATTCTGAGCCTGAGGATGTGCCCATGTGTGACGAGGATATTATTTTCATTAATGGAAAGTATTACATCTTGGAACATGTGGACGCACTGAGGTGTGTTGATGAGGAGATCCATTCTGATGAGGAAGTTTTCACTTCCTTGTTGGATGAGGAGGTCTAAACCACCACTGAGGACCTCAAGCTCTCGGATTCCCCTCGCTATAACTCATATGACACTGACGGTGATCTATGTTTGGATCCTGCTGGGAGGGAGACTAGGACCACTCCCCCTATTTCTGATTATTTAAGTTTTTCTTCTCTTTTATTTCTTGATCCCCTTTCTGCATTTGAGCCTATGCAGGTTGTGTCTTTGCAAGTGCTTCATGAGGACTTGGAGCTTTCAGCTCGAGTCATGGATGAGAGCATCCTGTTTCACGAGGATGTTGATTCCTCCGCCACTAAGGAAGCTCCATTTATTGCTCTCTCCTCTGGTCGTCTCCCTGTAGACGATACCTTGCTGGGCAAGGATTTTTTGTGTGATAAGATGAGCGGGGACCAATGCTCCTTCTCTTCTTATTTCTTATTTCCTCTACCTGTGTTGGGCAGGTATTCTTATTTAGGTAGAGGGGTAACTATTTTATCACCGTATCTGTACCCGTTACCGCAACGAATAATGGAACAATTGCCTGTGCATTTTTCTTTTCATAGGCCTATTAGCTAGAAATGTATAGAATTTAATAAGTCGTGTTGGGATGACAGTAACCCCAGTACTTATCTTTCATTTTCTGCATTTTTATTTTTTATGTCTAACTTAGTTTACTATTTATTTGTATTTTGTATATTTTTCTTTTGTTTTTGCAGAGCTCACCCCTGCAGGTATTTGTGTCAAACTCGTATTAGCGGGGTTGTGATTCTTCGTATGGCAGAGCTGCTTCTATTTTTCACACGTCTTTTGGTATGCTCATTCGCTGAGCATTGGGTAACCACTTCCCTTATCTCTATTTGATTTTAATTTCAATATCATTTACTGTATAGTTTAGTTTAAGTCTGGAGGAGAGTCAGTATTTGTTATCTTTTGCATGCGCACATTGCATTTGCATACTAGAAGCTTTTATTGTTTATATTTTGATTAGTTTATTGCATCGCACATCACTGCACCCACATGAATGCGTGCTTATCTGTTAGCGTGTTGTGAGTTAAAGTCATTTCTTTTGTATGATTTGGGAAAATATTTGTGCTGGCACAGGATTATGAGATGGAGTAAAATGTTGACCTTGTTGTGCTCCTAGTCGAGTGCTCTCGTCTCGTGTAGAAATTGGAGTAGATTTAATTTTTTTTGTATGCTTATAGTTTTATATTTTTCTATTTGAGTAAAGACTTTTTATTCTACTCAAAAATTGGTGAATCTGGTGCGAGTCTGACGGTAGCTTAGGGATGTATGTAGACGGTCGTTAGTTTTGTATTGCTCGAGTCAGGAGGAAGGATAGTCTTTCTTGTTGGCTAAGAACTTTCCTCAAGCTATTCTTGAAGCATAGGTAATGTTTAGTCATGCATGAGTGTGATGTAGGCCATCATTTTGGCCTGGTTGAGCTTTGTACCGTTCCTAACATCGTATCCTCGCTAAGCCCCATTGTGCCTACCCATTCTTTTGATTCAGCTCCATCATTATTTCACCAAAGCCTCATAGCTGATCCTAGTAGCACACCCAAGTCGAGCTTTAGTATTTTACATTTTCATTTTGGGGTGTTGATGTGGTGATATTACTTGTGAAAATGTGGATGTGCTCCAAAGCTTCTATTTGCTGAAACTGTTTAAAGAAAAGAAAAAGATTTGAAAAAAAATATATGAGAAAATGAAAAGTAAAAAAAAACATGATGTAAAATCCTATTGGAGATGTGATTGAAATTGGAGTAGGCGTTGCACACACCCATATTTAAAAAAATTAAGTCTGGGGGTGTGGTGCACCCGTGTGTATTTTGCTTAGCAGAGTGATTCTTTTTATGATAGCTCATTTGGGTTAGGTGTGTATCCTTCCTGTTTATCTTTGTTTACCACACTGAAACCCAAGCCCCATCTCTTCACCTAAAGTCCTACTGATTTGTGTGTGAAACAAACCAGTGCCATGGAGAGAGTGCGAATGGGCAAGCATATGGTCACCGATATTGGTGGATTCCTTTGGAGGTTATCCTGAGCCCCGATCTTTGGCAATGCTCGCCTAGCTATTAGTTTACTTTCTCCCTACGCGTGACCGGAAGATTCACCGTGATTCCATTTTTGAGTAAGAATAAAATTTTGATACACATTATGAAAAGTGTAAATTATTTTGCATACTTATAAATTTCTTCTATTATCTTTTTACGCGTGCGAGCATGCGACTTCGCATGGTACTTCGTATCTCAATTTTTGTGTTAGCTATTTTATTTTCTTTATCTGCATAGAATTTGTTTGCTCGGGACGCGCAAATAGGTAAGTCTGGGGGTGTGATGAGTCCAATTTATATAGGGTTTTTAGGACTCACTGGGCTTGTTTTCTCACTCGTGCACTGCATTTCAACCGGTTATCGGTTATATTTGCATCGTTAGGTCATTGACCATTTTGTGCACTATTTTGGCCCAAGGGTGTGCAATTGCGCATTCTATTTCTGGGGGTAAGCACGTGGTGCTCCCCAAGGGCTCTTTCCAGATGTTTTTCATTGCATTTCTGTGATGCCGGAGGGCCCTCTTTAGTTTTTTTTGGTTTGTATGCAGGTGGTGCGTTTTCCCCAAGTCTGGAATGCAGGTTTGAGGAAAACGCATGATCGTGCATTTTCTTAGCACACGGTCCTTTGTGATCATGCATTTTGTTTGTGCAGGAGAAACGTCGAGCTGAGCTCGATGAAATGAGCCCGATGATCTTAATGCACGGTTAACGCACGGTTTCTTCGGAACCATGCGCGAAGGAAATGCACGGTTTTCCTATAGATTCTTGTTATTGCATTATATGGTTAATCATTCGATTTGTTCACGCACTGGCGGAAGCTCCCGTGTATGAGTAAAGCGCACGGTTCCACCGTTTCTCCCTGCTTTCATGCGCTTTGTGTTTACCCATGTGATTTCCTTCATGCACTGGCGGAATCGCCCGTGCGCGAGTAAAACGCACGGGTCAACGCATCTTCTTCCGCGATCCATATCTAAAAGTTAATAACGCACGGTTAGCGCACGGTCGTGCGCGGGACTGTGCGTGACCATTTTTCTGATCATTTTTATTTAAGCGCAGATTTTCAGCCATTCAAGGACAGATCGGATTCCAGCCATTCCTCCGCCGTTTTGGGGCAAAGCTCCACCTTTGCACCACCATCCTCCATCTTCCACAAGGAGAGAAGCTCTGGTCATGCTCGCAAAGCCTACATCTTGTCGGTGCTTGCTCTCGGCCGTCTCCATCATATCTTAAGCTCCATTTCATGGTTTGATGTCATAGCCAACAAGCAAAGGGAAGCTTGCAACTTTCTTCCGGATCGTGACACGAAGAAGACGAGTTCATTTGGAGTTAGTGACAGCCTCCTCTACCCCGGACGTACTTGAGGACCGAGCTTGGACACAGATTGACAACCCGGCGATTCCTTCTGCGACCCCTCGACGAGACTTCGGATTCGGTCGATCTCTTGCCTTGTTCTTGATTTATTGCTGAATATTGGTGTTTAAATCTATTTTTATTGATGATGTGCACTTTATTTGTAAACTTTATGTGATTCATGTATATGTGATCTTGTATTGTTTTACGCTTTAGTTGCTTGAGTTGCGCCCGTATTTCCATCCGCCACCACCTCTGATTTTGCCGCTCTAGCATTTGCTAGAGGCGTGCATAGCGAAGAGGTGCTTATGACCCACGTATTCCTCGGTTCGTTTGGTTATTACGCTTGCCTACTCGTCCATTTGACCAGCGATTCGGTGCATAGCAGCCCGTGTAGTCTTCCATCCCGCCTGGAGAGGCATCGCATAGCGGCGTTGCAAATGAGTAGTTGTTAGTGTTTTGCTTTATTTTATCGCAACAATCAAAACGCCCATAGTTAACTCCGACCTAAGGACTTCAATCTCAAGTCCTCCTAGATATTAACTCCCCCCTTACTGTGTTCCTTGAAGAGATCAATACTTGGGAAAGCCACCCATTTTATATTACTTGTGTGACCGGTACACTTGTCGTTCAACGTATTAGAAGGTTAAAGCGCTCTGATCTGATCATGGTGGCGAATACCTAAGTCATGAGTTCCGTGATCATCTAAAAGAGTGTGGTATTGTATCACAGCTCACTCCACCTAGGACACCGCAACATAATGGTGTATCTGAGCGGAGGAATCGTACCTTGTTAGACATGGTGCGATTGATGATGAGTCAAGCAGATCTGCCTGATTCCTTTTGGGTTTTTGCTCTAGAAACTACTGCTTTAATATTAAATTGTGTTCCAACGAAAGCGGTTCTAAATACACCACATGAGATATGGACTGGGAAGCGTCCTAGTATGTCGTTCATTAAGCTTTGGGGTTGTGAGGCATACGTGCGACGTCAAATGCTCGAGAAGCTGGAACCCAAATCAAATAAGTGTTATCTTGTGGGGTGTCCTAAGGAAACTAAAGGGTATTATTTCTACCTACCGTCTGAGGTAAAAGTGTTTGTCGCTAGGACTGATATATTTCTTGAGAAAGAGTTCTTAAGTAGAAAGACTGTTAAAGTAGAACTTGAAGAAGTTCAAGAACCATAAATGGTGAATGAACCAGAATTGGAACCAAAGTTAGGGCGACAAGTTGTTGTAGCTGGAGAACCTACTCAGGAAACATGAGTTCCACGTAGATCTAGTAGACCAAGGTTTGAGCCTGAGAGATATGGATTTCTCATATCTCAAATAGGTAATGTGTTGCTTATGAATCATGATGATGAGCCTGCAACCTACCATGAGGCTATGAGTGGACCGGACTGCGAGAAGTGGCTTTAGGCCATGAAATCTGAAATGGACTTCATGTATCAAAACCAAGTTTGGACATTAGTGGAACCACCTGAAGGGGTACGACCCATAGGGTGCAAGTGGGTCTTTAAGAAGAAGACTAATATGGATGGGAATGTTCAGACATTCAAAAGGCAACTTGTGGCTAAAGGTTTCAAGAAAATTTATGGTATTGACTATGATGAAACCATTTCCCCTGTTGTCATTGTAAAGTCCATCAGAATTCTGCTTGCTATTGCTGCGTATTATGTTGACGAGATCTGGCAGATGGATGTCAAAATGGCTTTCCTTAATGGGAACCTCGTTGAGGAAGTATATATGACACAACACGAGGGTTTTGTATGTAACACCCCCTATCCATCACATAACATATAGTAGTAGGTCCGACCAGGGCCCGACGCCATATACCACAGACAGATCGGGTGGTTACTCAATGGAAACCATCCAACTAAGAATCAACGTCCTATGAAGAGTGCATTCTAACGGAAGCAATTTAAAGGTTGCAAAACAAAGAACCCAACACAAGCATGAATGTCCACTACAAAACCAAATATGAATGAACGTACAAATACACAAGTACAATGGCCTTATGGCCTTACAATAGTTTGCTCAAATATAAGTGTCTTCCAAACCTCGGCACGCAGGCCGGTCATACATGAGAATAAAAAGGAAACACTCAAATTAGGCCTTCGAGGGCAGGCTCAACAACTTGGGCTTTTGCCCGCTATTTACCGCTCGGCTCTACAACACCTGCAAGCAACAATCCACCGCAACGGTGGCAAACAAAGCAACGGTCAGCTATGCTGACCAAATTATAATGATCTCGCCCCCAAACTCGGGGCGGCGATGCTCCTTTCCCTGCACTTTGTTAGCATAACCAAGCAGTAAAGTGAATAAACACTTCATCACAGGCGTGGGTATGCACGGCCACACACCCCGTGCTCTCAGGGCACATTCTCAGTGAACACGGTCAAAGTCTGCTGACTCACCATCGCCCCTTGGATGACAATATCTTGTTGAAAGTTTATAGTTGCCTACCTAAATCACCTAGGGGGGGTGAATAGCTGAGATGTGCATCTTTTTACGGAATATTAATTTTAAACCAAAGTACAGAACTAACTACCAATCAATCACAGACGAGGCAAGATTTATAGTGGTTCCCCAACCTTGGGTACATCCACTTTCCCTCACCAATCTAGCAATACACTAGACTCTGCTTCTCCACTATCTCGGATTGAAAATCAATCCTACCCTCGGAATAATGTTCCTATAATCTCGATCCACAAAACGGATCTACACTCGGAAGGTAAAACTTCCTACAATCTCGGAGACAAAAGCTCCTATACTCGGAGAAATTTCTCCTACAAGAATGAAATAAATTTTGTATAGAAATACAAACAGTGAATCTTCTTTTTTAGATCTGCAACTGTCGGCCAGAAATTTCTTCTTCTAGGCTTTGCGGCTTTATCTGAATGATAAAGAGAAATCTCTGTTATATTGGATCTGAAACTTCTTGGCTTCACACGATCGATCGAATCGGAAGATTGAGGAGTTGAGCAAATCTCGATCTGGAAACCCTTCTTGATCTGAATCCTCAAAAGATGAAACCCTAGCCGGTTGGGAATCAGCGACGGCAATGGCGGCGGTTTTCGTTTCTTTGAGAGAGAAAGAGGAAACAGAAGCGGCTGCAAAATTTTCTTAGAATAATCTTCTTAGGATAATAATTGTTAGGGTTTGTCGGTTTAGACAAGACCTTTTATAGGCTCAGAAAATTTTAGACATAATTGAGTAATTATGAGAGACACGTGGACCAATCACGTTAAAGTTCATTACGAGAACCGTTATTCTAGACTTAATGAATTTTCGAAAAAGTCAAAGAAAAATACTCGAGATATAAAAGATTACTCGAGTATATGAAGCACTACTCGAGTAGGTAGAAGATGACTACTCGAGTATAGGAGAATGAACTACTCGAGAGGGAATGAGATAATTACTCGAGTACATGAATTCAACTACTTGAGTAAGTAAGAAGAAAATGAATCAGCTACTAGAGTAACAAGAATAATATACTCGAGTACTTGAGTACTTACACGAGAGGTGGAGAAGATTACTCGAGTCTAAGAGATACTACTCGAGTATATAAGAATGAACTACTCGAGTAGTTAAGAAACTACTCGAGACAAAGACTTAGAAAATTTCTGAAACTGGAATACATGACTACTCGAGTATAGAAGTTGAACTACTCGAGACAAATAGAACTACTCGAGTATATGGAGATGACTACTCGAGTAATTCACTTAGAGAAAATTCTGGAATGGATTCCTGGGTCACTCGAGTATTTATTCTGGACTACTCGAGTAGTAGATGAACTACTCGAGTACATGACTTAGACTACTCGAGTAAGTGAGAACTACACGAGAGTCGGAATTCAAATACTCGAGACAGAAGATACAATTACTTGAGTACTATACAGTACTACTCAAGTATTTAACTTAGAAAATTTTTGAGAAGAAAATTTCTGTAAACTCGAGAGGTGAAAGGAAACTACTCGAGAAGTTGACTTAACTACTCGAGAGCCATAATTAGACTACTCAGGATATATCTTAACTACTCGAGTAAGAGTATTATTACTCGAGTATGAAATCAGCATTTTACTCAAGTAAATATAGAACTACTCGACTATAATACTTAGGAAATTTTCTTGACAGAATTTTCTCTTCTTCTAAGGTGAGACCAGCATCAAGTCTTTTCACTTAGTCCTAGAGCTTGAATATGAAGTGTATCCCAATTGAGAGGCTACACATGAGTCAACACTTTGGAACACACAAAGATGGATTACATTGTATGGTCATGTGTTTGGTGACCCATTGTAGACTGACATTGGTCTACACTTCCCATAAGATTCCTGCAAACACATAACTCAAACCAAGCATCAAATACAACTTAATTCATCTTAGTTCAAATATGACTTCATCAAATCTGGGTTAGTGTGGATACAATACCCAACACTTGTAAGCATTTGGTCTTTCTGGCCACTGCCTAAGACCCTCTATCTATGCCAACGGCGAGTACCACCATAGGTCTCTCTAACCGAACCGCATAGAGCGGGTACGATTCCGCCTAACCCGTTGCTCACACCGCAATGTCAACTTAAGCCGTCTGTGCGGGTCAAGCTTCCCCGAGTCCCGATTCAATTACACACTCCATATAAACTTGTTATGTGCAAGTTGGCTCTCAGGCCACCATGTTGGCAGAATCACTTATCTGACCAGTTTTCCGGGTGAACCTTGGGGTTAGTCCTCAAGGCTCAATGTTGCAATCTACCATGTAGAAATCCCGAAAAACAAACAATCCCACGGAGTCTTCTACGGCCATTCATGCAATGCAACATCACCGATCCAGACCAACTTGTCCGGGTAGTCTTCACACATCATGCCTATGTCCGATTCTAGATTATGGACTCTACATGTACACAACGGTGACTATTCATGTCTACCCGAAGGAACGCCTCAAACTCACTGCAAACTCGCGAGAGCGGGCTTCCTATGCAAAGAAAAGAGGACTTCACATGTCCTAGGATGAGAATCATTACCCTTGCATTTTTCCTTGGCGCCATTGAAATGTATGCGGATAAAAAGCACCGCAATCTCCTTGCCTCCGTAGATCCGAAGTTGGCTTGCGATTTGGAGCTCCGAAGCTCCGCCGGTGACCGGATCTAGCCTCCTTCTTCTTCCTTGCTCTCCCCTCTCTCTAGAACTTTAGAAAGAGATTGAGTATGAGAAATGAGGGCTCTGAAACCCTTTTCCCGGGTATAATCCAGCAGGAACAACCCCCAGCCATCGGATCCCAAAATAAGGAAACAAACGGCCACGATCCGGACTTGAAATCCAAAATCTGGGCCGAACACGGCCTATGACACGCCCGTGTCCAGGGCCGTGTTCCCCATTCACCGTCGAAACCGACGCGTCCCGAAAAGGACACGATCACTCGACACGCCCATGTTAAACTTTACATGCCTGTGTCAAACTTGACACGCCCGTGTCATACAGTACACGGCTGTGTAGTGTGTCGTGTCACTTCATCGACACAGGACCGAAAATGCCCAAAAGGGACACGGGTACCCGACACGCCCGTGTCGCATTTTGACATGCCTTTGTCTACCCGATACAGCCCATGTGTTGACCCTGTGTATCACCCCCGCCACGGCCCGGCTTCACCCCGTGAAGAACACGGCCCGGGACATGCCCGTGTCTCAGGCCGTGTTCGCTGCTCGATGATCGTCGACTCCAAAATTCGTCAACCTCTGGCCAAGATCGTCGACCCGAGCACGACACATCCCTGGGACACGCCCGGGTCTCAGGTCGTGTTCGCTGCTCGACAATCGTCGACTCCAAAATTCGTCGACCTCTCGGCCAGATCGTCGACCCGAGCATAACACGCCCTGGGACACGCCCGTATACCAGGCTGTATAACAACTAGCAAGTTCCAAACTTGGTTCGCAATGCTACCCGTCGCTCTTTTGAGTTTCGTGGCATTACAGCTCTCTCCCTCTTAAAATAGTTTCGTACCGAAATTACAGAAAAGGTAAAAATAACACAAAACTAAAACGGTACCTGAGTGAAATAACCCCGGGTACTCCTCAAGCATGGTCTGCTCTCACTCCCAAGAGAGCTCTTCCCGACCTCAATTGTCCCAACGGACCTTGTAACGCCCCCGGTTTTTCTGTGTTTTGTTTGATTTTGGATTGGCGTTACGATGACGCATTTCCGGCCCTTCGCCATTGTAGAGCGCGGTCCTAGCTCTGTAGGTTCCTTGTGTAGCTTGGTTGTAGCCAGTTGGCAAGTTTCCCCAGCTAGCCGGAGTCTGTTTTGGTGACTCGGTTGGGCCTCTTAGGGAAATGCTTGCGTTCTGGCTTCGGGAGGTGTTAGCCCGAGTGTTCGATCGTCGGATGTTGTTTTCGACCTCGCCGTTGTTTTCGTGGCTTGGTTGTTTAGCTACGGTGCGAGTTTTGGTCGAAATCCGAGATCTTTTGCCTTCGCGTCGTTTCGGCGCTGTTTTGTTAGCTGCATGTTTGTAATGTTTGCTGTGCAGTGTGTGGCCGTTGTGGCTGAGCTTGTAGGCAGGTGCCTTGTTTCTTGTTGGCTAGGTATTAGCAGGTTCCTTTTTTTTCTGTGTAAGTTTGGGTGTGTCGTGCTCGGGTAGAGCTTCCGTTTCTCCAGTCGACGAATTTTTGGTCGACAGGGTTTTTTGTTGGAACACGGCCGTGACACGGGCGTGTCACGGGCGTGTCCTCCTTCGATTCGTCGAGCTGCGCTCGATGGTCGTCAGGCGGTGTTTAGTGAGAACACGGCCCTGTCACGGGCGTGTCGTGTCGAACACGGGCGTGACATTGGGGCGTGTCTCTCTGTTCGACGATCGGCGCTCCACGATCGTCGGGCGGTGTTCGAGTTGGTACACGGCCTGTGACACGGGCGTGTCACAGGGCGTGTCCCCTGCGTCGTCGAGCGGAGATCGACTTTCGTCGAGTGGGTAGGTGCGTGAGTACACGCCCCGTGACACGGGCGTGTCGGGCCGTGTCACGGGCGTGTCGGGCCGTGTCACGGGCGTGTCTGGGGGGCGTGTCCCGTGTTTTCGTCGAGTAGAGATCGACGTTCGTCGAGTGTGTGAGTACACGCCCCGTGACACGGGCGTGTCGGGCCGTGTCACGGGCGTGTCCTGGGCGTGTTCCGTACTTTTTTCCTGAAATCGTCTTTTGTTGCCGTGAACTGGTTTTCCTCCTCATTTTTCATCATTCCCGAGTCTGGAGAGCTTCCAGCGGAAGGGTTTTGAGAGGAGGCGGTGGTTGTTTTGGCCGGCGATTTCGGGAAGGTTAGAGCCCGTTTTTCTCGTGTGATAGCAGATTCGGCTTGCTCTCGGCTAGATCTTCCCTTCCATGTAAGTTTTTCTTGATTTAGGGTTCGATTCCAGGAATTTCTATATATCTGATGTCTTTCTTCCCTCAAGTTTCAGCTTTGGTCTTCTTGGTGGCCGATCTTGCCGCCGGAGCCGAGCCGTGGTGCGGCTGTTGTTTGTTTTTTCTGAAGAGGTAGAGGCAAGTGGCCCCTTGCCCTTGCCAAATTTATTTCTAACCTATGATCTGTTTTTATTTCTTGTGCATAAGCTCCGTTCACCTTGTTTTTTCCTCCCTAGGGCAGCAGGTTGAATCATTTCTTCAAGCTCTTAATCAAGTGCTGATCCTTTATTTTCTTTTCTGGAATTTTAATCAATATTCTCTTTTCGTCGGATGTTTGGTGTTCAGTGGGTAGCTAGAGTTAGGGTGAGGCTGCGGTAGAGGTGGTTCAGGTTTGGTTGCGATAGTCCCGAGTAGTTTGGACGGAACGGAGGGTTGGGATCAGATTTCCAACTCTCTGCTTGCTCGCAATGAGAGGGTTTAGGCTGCGATTTTTAGCGAGACTTACGTTTACCCTAAGTGGAAAGCGCTGACAGCATCGAGTGAGCCGAGCTCACTCAACGCCGTCACCCAGCATAGGACTTGCGGCTAAGTATTTTTAGGCGTTAGGTGAGTGGAGTTTATTCAACGCTGCGTCGAGTGGGCTTGACATTTCTGTCTTGAGTTCTTGTGTACCTTAGGATCGTTAGTGTGACTTTTCCCTTCCTTTAGGGGGTGGTATTGGGTGATCGGCAAATTTTTGCTTGCCGACTCTTGGGTTGTGGCAGGTGGTGCATGTTTAGTGGCCTCTAAGAGGGGTGGATTTTGATGTGGAGAGCTGTGGCCACGACCTGTTTGCCCTGGTTTGGGTTGGTGTGGGACCCTAAAGCTGCCACTGGCGACCCCTTAGCCCTTTTTGGATCTGATTCTGGTTATGAATTCAGATCCATGTTTTTGACCACTGCCACTTACCCACGTATTAAGAATGTTAGACTCTTTCGTTGAGCATGTTGCTTTTATTGCTCGCACCTGGTGTGCTTTGCTGTGCTTAGACAGTGCTCTTTTCTTACTGTCATGCTCTTTCTTTTGCTTATAGCAGCTTGTTGTCGGGTTGGTAAACCCTTCTTTTTGCTCTTAACTCTAATGCTTTATTTACTCTTTTGATTATTTCCTTGCTGAGGTGTTCTTTTCTTGAATGCCTCAGGTCCAGGTTGTAGCCGGTTCAGCGGCTAGTTCTTTTGGTGGGGCTGGCTTGTGGCCTCTTGGGTAGCTGAGACAGCTGATCCCGATTTTGTGAGGTAGTTCTTTACTTTTCTGTATAGACATACATACTCACCAGTGGGTTCGTGTCAGGTTGTTGGCGCCCACTGGTGGCTTCTTGCGATGCTGGGTATGAACTTAAACTGCTGTTTTTGCCTTTTAGTGGTTGTTTACTTGCTTCTGGGAAGGATTTTTGCTAGGTTGCATGTTAGATATTTTAAACCCTAAAAGCATTATTATATGTATATCATGCATGGCATAATTATAAAACAAAGTCACTATATTTCCTTAGCGTAAAAAGATTACCTTTTTATATCTATTATATTCACATTAGAGTTGTGCATACCATGAGTTGTCCCTCGGGGACACTTATGCTCACTAGGGTGTCAACTTAATTGAACCAAACTATTTTCTGCTGCGTATACTTATACTTTTAATTGTGGACTAGCTGATCCACCTTGCCGAGGGATACGGCCAATCAACATAACTGCCTTTCTTTCATAATTAATCAACGATTTTCCTTAAAACTAAGATTTGGAGTTTTGCCTGAGCGCGTGCAGTTATCCCCTGCACGGCGTGGCATCACGGCACGTGTTTTCTCTTGCTCTGATACGATTTTATCGTTGAGAAAATGCGGGTTGTGACAGTTGGTATCAGAGGGAGGTTGCTTGACAAATGGTCGGGCAACCTTTCCCCTTGATTGCATTAGTGGTTAGCGTCATACCATACACACACCGATATGTCATCAGCACGTCTTGGCTAAAGCACGAACACTACACTCATGAGCATAAAGAAGTATATGGGGCATATTATGTAGTATGGGATGCATAATATGTGTTTGTATATGGATCCACCATAGGAGGCAACATGTGAGGGTTATGTAGTATGGGATGCATAACCTCACCACATGAATGCGGCTAGCACGTTTTCTTTTTTCGTTGCATGGGAATGTTATGTAGTATGGGATGCATAACATTTTCATGTGTACGCCGCCCATGGCATGCATTAAGGCCTTTTTTTTAGAATGCATAGCACATCATGCATAGCATAACATTTCATAAGCACAACGTGTTAAGCTAAAGATTTGCAGGATGACATATGTACACACATGGTTTTGAGTCAAAGAGAATACAAATACATGCATTCATGGTTTAGGCACATGAGTTAGTATGATGGTGGTGAACCATCTTAGGTTAAGCATAACATCATCATGATAAAACAACTCCCAGAGCAAGTTTTGCAGTTGAAGTTCATATTTAAGTGTGTTTGTCTGTACCGGGTAGTTTTGTTCTAGCTGTTGGGCTAAGTTTCGTCTAAAGCTTATGCGATTTTAGGATGGCGAGACGTCCTGCAACGAGGTCGACCCCCCAATCCGAGGGTGAGACGTCAAGAGCGCAGAGCGAGGCGTTGGTAGAAAACCTGCGGCAGAGTAATGAGACTTTATCCAGGCAGGTGGTGGCTATGCAGGCTCAGATTCAGTCCCTTGTGGCAGTAGTGGCGGGACAGGCCCCGAGAGTTCCGGACCCCGCTGAGGGGGTAGCTGTTCCTGCCCCTCTTGCTCCTCCCGTGCCTTTGGTTGTGGTGCCCCCGGAGATGGCGTTTATATCCCAGTTTCAGCGACTGAGACCCCCTACTTATGATGGGCAAGCAGATTTCATGATTTTGGATGACTGGCTGATTACTATTGAGGAGATGTTCTCTTATTCGGGGATTTCGGATGATCAGAGAGTGATGCTCGCTGCCTACCAGCTCAAGGGCTTGGCAAAGAATTGGTGGTTGAGGGAGAAAGAGAGCTTGGTGGCAGGATGCTCTTGGGAGTTATTTAAAGGGATGCTGTTGAGTAAGTTTTTGCCTTCAGTTGAGAGGGACCGGCTGATGAATGACTTTCTCCATTTGAAGCAGAGGAAACTCACGGTCAGTGAGTATGAGATTGAGTTTAGTAAGTTGAGCCGGTTTGCTCCTGGTCTGGTGAGCATTGAAGCAGACCGAGTTAAGCGATTTCTGGGTGGACTAAGGAGCGACATTCAGCAGTTAGCGAATGCCTACGGCGCAGTCAGTTATGCCAGCGTGGTCGAAGCTGCCTTGAGGGTTGAGGCCATTGAGAATGCCAAGAATAGAGGTCAGCAGTTGTGGAAGGATAAGCGAAAGTCCGGTGGAGGGAAGAGCCCTCAGGAACCCGATGCGGTCTCGAGAAAGAGGAGCAAAGAGGTTTGTAGTTTCTGTGGCCGACCAGGCCACCCCTTTGAGAAGTGTTTCAAAAGGTTTGGAGCGCAGAAGAAGGAACAGGTACACGCAATTCAGGGTGCTCCCAGAGGAGACTTGGGGTGTGCCTTGTGTGGAAGGAAGGGGCATGAGGCTGCCCGTTGCTGGTTGAGAGATAAAGTCTGTTTTCAGTGTGGGCAGAAGGGTCATCTCAAGACAAAGTGCCCACAGTCCCAGCCTATTCTGCAGCCAATACCCCTCCAGGCATTGCCACCGCCTCAGCAATTGGATAGAGGAAAGGGGAAGCTGAATGTGCTTTCGGCAGACGAAGCACAGACTTCGACCCAGGTTATCTCAGGTTTGATTTCTCCTCAGTCGTTTCGTTATGCTCCCTTTATGGTTGTAGTTTTCGTTTTAGCGTTTGTTTCCTTAGCTGCGTGCGCTATTTGTAGGACGATTTAAGGTAAAGAACCGCTGGGCGCGCGTTCTCTTCGATTCAGGCGCTACCCACTCGTTTGTGGCTAGAGCCTTCGTGGAGCGGTTCAGTTTGGGCCTAGATCATGTTGGTGGTGCCTTTTGCGTTAAGTTCCCCTCCGGTGACTCTGTGGTTACGGACCTGGGTGTCCTTGATTGTCCGATCTTGTTGGGGGATTTTCTAGCCAAGGCAGATCTGAAGGTGATTGACCTGGAGGACTTCGATGTTATCTTGGGCATGGACTGGTTGTCAAGGTACGATGCTGTGATCCAGTGCAAGGGTAAGCGCTTGGACTTCGTCAAGGACAACGGTCAGCCAGGGAGCGTTTATGGGTATTCTCTCCAGGAGTCTCCAGTCATTTCTGCGGTGCGTGCTCGGAAGTTGCTTGATTCTGGTTGTTCTGCCTGTGTGGTCTCCCTGGTAGGGGCTGCTGTTAGAGTGCCGTGTTTGCAAGAGATCCCTGTGGTGTGTGACTTCTCCGATGTGTTTCCTGATGATCTTCCCGGTCTTCCACCCGATCGAGATGTCGAGTTTGCTATAGATTTGGAGCCAGGCACGCGTCCTATTGCTAAGGCGCCGTACCGGATGGCCCCGCGAGAGCTGGAAGAGTTGCGAATTCAGCTGGATGAGATGTTGGCAAAAGGGTTCATTAGGCCGAGTTCCTCACCATGGGGTGCTCCAGTGCTGTTCGTTAAAAAGAAGGATGGGTCGATGAGGCTATGCATCGACTATAGGGAACTGAACAAGGTTACTATTAAGAACAGGTACCCTTTGCCTCGGATTGATGATCTGTTTGACCAACTGCGTGGTAGTGCCGTGTTTTCCAAGATAGATCTTCGATCGGGCTATCACCAGTTGAGGATTCGGGAGTCTGATGTTCTGCGGACGGCATTCCGCTCTCGTCTTGGGCATTTTGAGTTTTTAGTTATGTCATTTGGTTTGACTAATGCGCCCTCAGCTTTTATGGATCTGATGAACAGAGTTTTCAAGGATTTTCTGGATAAGTTTGTGATTGTCTTTATAGATGACGTTTTGGTATATTCTAAGAATGCGGAGGAGCATGATCGGCATTTGCGTCTGGTCTTGACGACTCTGAGAGACCATAAGCTATACGCCAAGCTGAGCAAATGCGAATTTTGGTTGCCTCAAGTCTCTTTTCTCGGCCACGTGGTGAATAAGGAGGGAATATCGGTGGACCCAGAAAAGATCGCTGCTGTTATGGAATGGGCGAGGCCTATCACTCCCAAAGAGATCAGAAGTTTCTTGGGCTTGGCTGGATATTATAGGAGATTCGTAGAGGGATTCTCTACTTTGTCTGCGCCGTTGACCAGGTTGACGCAGAAGAATGCAGCCTTCATATGGGATAGCAAGTGTGAGGAGGCTTTTGAGGAATTAAAAAGAAGGTTATGTTCAGCTCCAGTTTTGTCTTTGCCTACTGAAGATAGTGAGTATGATATATTTGTGGATGCGTCGCACGTCGGACTGGGCTGCGTTTTGATGCAGGGCGGGAAGGTGATTGCGTACGGGTCGAGGCAGCTAAAGACTCATGAGAGGAATTACCCTACGCATGACCTGGAGTTTGCAGCTGTGATCTATGCGTTGAAATTGTGGAGGCATTTGCTGTACGGCGCGCAGTGCAAGATTTTCACGGATCATAAGAGCTTGAAGTATGTCTTCACTCAGAAAGAGTTGAATCTGCGCCAGCGGCGGTGGTTGGAGTACGTGGCCGACTATGATGTTGAAATCCAGTATCATCCGGGTAAGGCGAATGTGGTGGCCGATGCCTTGAGTCGGAAGTCAGGAAAGATTTTCAACCTCTCCGCCGAGCGTCTTGTGGAAGAGTTTCTTTTGATGGACATTTCTGTGGGAAGCTACGATTCGCAGAGTAGCTTGGCAGTGGCAGAACCTTCGTGGATTGCGCTTACGCGACTGCATCAGAAAGATGATCCCGATCTTTTGCATTTGTACCTTCCAGCTGAAAGAGGTGAATTACCAGATTTCTCTATAGATGATGCGGGTACCTTGAAGTTTCGTGGCAGGTTTTGTATTCCCGCGGTTGGGGATATCCGGAATATGGTGTGCAGAGAAGCCCACGGATCTAGTGTTGCCTACCATCCAGGGTCTACCAAAATGTACCATGATTTAAAGCAGATTGCGTGGTGGTATGGGATGAAGAAGGACATAGCCAGATTTGTTTCTGAGTGCTTCACTTGCAGGCGTGTGAAGGCCGACCATGGACGGCCTGGTGGCAAGCTAACTCCCTTAGAGATTCCGATGTGGAAGTGGGAGAGTATCTCGATGGATTTCATTACAGGCTTATCGAGATCTCCTAAAGGGCATGATTCAGTTTGGGTGATCGTAGACAGATTGACGAAGAGTGCTCACTTCGTACCATTTAAGATCGATTATCCGATGAGGAAGATAGCCGAGCTGTATTTGGATGAGGTTATTAGATTGCATGGTGTACCCGTGAGTATCATATCAGATCGAGACTCCAGGTTTACGTCTCGTTTTTGGAAGAGCCTTCAAGAAGGGTTGGGTACAGATTTGAGATATTCCACAGCCTATCATCCCCAGACCAATGGTCAGACGGAGCGAGTAAATCAGATTGTGGAAGATATGATCCGATGTTATATTCTGGAGCACGGAGGAGCGTGGGATGAGCGCTTGCGGCTTATGGAATTTGCGTATAACAACAGTTATCAAGAAAGCTTGCAAATGGCTCCTTTTGAAGCTTTGTATGGGAGGCGCTGCAGGACTCCCTTGTTTTGGGCTGAGGTTGGCGAGAGACCTTTGTTGGGTCCAGAAGCTCTCGAGGAGATGGAAACTGCTGTGAAGCTTATACGGGAAAAGCTTCGGATAGCCCAGGAGAGATATGAGAAAAATGCCAATCGGCGTAGATCGGATTTGGAATTTTTGGTGGGGGACTCAGTGTTCTTAAAGGTCTCCCCGTTGATCGGAGTCAAGCTATGAGGGAGGCTCACCCTCACCTGTTTCCCTGAGCTTGTGCCTGGTATGTTTTGTTTTATTTATGATTATATAGCCCTTTCCTGGCTCTTTCTCTCTCCTTCTTCTTAGGAGTGTTGTGAGTAAAGTTTCGAGGCGAAACTTTCTTTTAGGGGGAGTGGCTGTAACGCCCCCGGTTTTTCTGTGTTTTGTTTGATTTTGGATTGGCGTTACGATGACGCATTTCCGGCCCTTCGCCATTGTAGAGCGCGGTCCTAGCTCTGTAGGTTCCTTGTGTAGCTTGGTTGTAGCCAGTTGGCAAGTTTCCCCAGCTAGCCGGAGTCTGTTTTGGTGACTCGGTTGGGCCTCTTAGGGAAATGCTTGCGTTCTGGCTTCGGGAGGTGTTAGCCCGAGTGTTCGATCGTCGGATGTTGTTTTCGACCTCGCCGTTGTTTTCGTGGCTTGGTTGTTTAGCTACGGTGCGAGTTTTGGTCGAAATCCGAGATCTTTTGCCTTCGCGTCGTTTCGGCGCTGTTTTGTTAGCTGCATGTTTGTAATGTTTGCTGTGCAGTGTGTGGCCGTTGTGGCTGAGCTTGTAGGCAGGTGCCTTGTTTCTTGTTGGCTAGGTATTAGCAGGTTCCTTTTTTTTCTGTGTAAGTTTGGGTGTGTCGTGCTCGGGTAGAGCTTCTGTTTCTCCAGTCGACGAATTTTTGGTCGACAGGGTTTTTTGTTGGAACACGGCCGTGACACGGGCGTGTCACGGGCGTGTCCTCCTTCGATTCGTCGAGCTGCGCTCGATGGTCGTCAGGCGGTGTTTAGTGAGAACACGGCCCTGTCACGGGCGTGTCGTGTCGAACACGGGCGTGACATTGGGGCGTGTCTCTCTGTTCGACGATCGGCGCTCCACGATCGTCGGGCGGTGTTCGAGTTGGTACTCGGCCTGTGACACGGGCGTGTCACAGGGCGTGTCCCCTGCGTCGTCGAGCGGAGATCGACTTTCGTCGAGTGGGTAGGTGCGTGAGTACACGCCCCGTGACACGGGCGTGTCGGGCCGTGTCACGGGCGTGTCTGGGGGGCGTGTCCCGTGTTTTCGTCGAGTAGAGATCGACGTTCGTCGAGTGTGTGAGTACACGCCCCGTGACACGGGCGTGTCGGGCCGTGTCACGGGCGTGTCCTGGGCGTGTTCCGTACTTTTTTCCTGAAATCGTCTTTTGTTGCCGTGAACTGGTTTTCCTCCTCATTTTTCATCATTCCCGAGTCTGGATAGCTTCCAGCGGAAGGGTTTTGAGAGGAGGCGGTGGTTGTTTTGGCCGGCGATTTCGGGAAGGTTAGAGCCCGTTTTTCTCGTGTGATAGCAGATTCGGCTTGCTCTCGGCTAGATCTTCCCTTCCATGTAAGTTTTTCTTGATTTAGGGTTCGATTCCAGGAATTTCTATATATCTGATGTCTTTCTTCCCTCAAGTTTCAGCTTTGGTCTTCTTGGTGGCCGATCTTGCCGCCGGAGCCGAGCCGTGGTGCGGCTGTTGTTTGTTTTTTTCCGAAGAGGTAGAGGCAAGTGGCCCCTTGCCCTTGCCAAATTTATTTCTAACCTATGATCTGTTTTTATTTCTTCTGCATAAGCTCTGTTCACCTTGTTTTTTCCTCCCTAGGGCAGCAGGTTGAATCATTTCTTCAAGCTCTTAATCAAGTGCTGATCCTTTATTTTCTTTTCTGGAATTTTAATCAATATTCTCTTTTCGTCGGATGTTTGGTGTTCAGTGGGTAGCTAGAGTTAGGGTGAGGCTGCGGTAGAGGTGGTTCAGGTTTGGTTGCGATAGTCCCGAGTAGTTTGGACGGAACGGAGGGTTGGGATTAGATTTCCAACTCTCTGCTTGCTCGCAATGAGAGGGTTTAGGCTGCGATTTTTAGCGAGACTTACGTTTACCCTAAGTGGAAAGCGCTGACAGCATCGAGTGAGCCGAGCTCACTCAACGCCGTCACCCAGCATAGGACTTGCGGCTAAGTATTTTTAGGCGTTAGGTGAGTGGAGTTTATTCAACGCTGCGTCGAGTGGGCTTGACATTTCTGTCTTGAGTTCTTGTGTACCTTAGGATCGTTAGTGTGACTTTTCCCTTCCTTTAGGGGGTGGTATTGGGTGATCGGCAAATTTTTGCTTGCCGACTCTTGGGTTGTGGCAGGTGGTGCATGTTTAGTGGCCTCTAAGAGGGGTGGATTTTGATGTGGAGAGCTGTGGCCACGACCTGTTTGCCCTGGTTTGGGTTGGTGTGGGACCCTAAAGCTGCCACTGGCGACCCCTTAGCCCTTTTTGGATCTGATTCTGGTTATGAATTCAGATCCATGTTTTTGACCACTGCCACTTACCCACGTATTAAGAATGTTAGACTCTTTCGTTGAGCATGTTGCTTTTATTGCTCGCACCTGGTGTGCTTTGCTGTGCTTAGACAGTGCTCTTTTTCTTACTGTCATGCTCTTTCTTTTGCTTATAGCAGCTTGTTGTCGGGTTGGTAAACCCTTCTTTTTGCTCTTAACTCTAATGCTTTATTTACTCTTTTGATTATTTCCTTGCTGAGGTGTTCTTTTCTTGAATGTCTCAGGTCCAGGTTGTAGCCGGTTCAGCGGCTAGTTCTTTTGGTGGGGCTGGCTTGTGGCCTCTTGGGTAGCTGAGACAGCTGATCCCGATTTTGTGAGGTAGTTCTTTACTTTTCTATATAGACATACATACTCACCAGTGGGTTCGTGTCAGGTTGTTGGGGCCCACTGGTGGCTTCTTGCGATGATGGGTATGAACTTAAACTGCTGTTTTTGCCTTTTAGTGGTTGTTTACTTG